>VYZT01024308.1:134104-177346 GCA_013400735.1 Pomatostomus ruficeps | reverse complement strand
TTTATGATTTTAATGCATAGAAGTTGATTTCCTCAGCAAGTATAAGACTAATGCTGAAAGGCCCTTAATCAGTTAAAAATCCTCTTACACGGGTTTCTAATTACTTCACTCCTGTGACTCCTCAGTCTTACCATCACCAACAGCTTTTCTTAAAAAGAAGACACAGGTCTTTTTTCAGAAGGCAGATGCTTTTTGCTTGATTGTCCTTTTGATTATTTCTACCCATGCACATATAAACTCGTTAGTCATGAGATTTGATAAACATATAAAATGGATGTAACATACTTTTGGTACTCGTTCAAAACTATATTGCACATTAAGAAGAACACTTCAAACGACATTTAAATGACAAAATACCATTTTAGGTGGAGAATATCCTCTTTGAAGTATATGGGCACTTTGTATCTGTCTCATATAATGTAAGCAATACTTTGATTTCAGCAGTGGTATCCTTTGCATTACCAAAAAAACATTAACACTATGTATAGTTTCCAAAACCAGCAGCATTTTAGACTTAACCATGGTGAGTAATATGAGATTATTCCCTCCCTGTTCAGTAAATTAGGATTCAGCCCTAACCCCAGTGAAGTCAATGAAACATGTCTGGCCTATAACTGGTATTATTTAAGGGCCTCATGTGCAGCAATGATACATTTCCAGGTCTGTCGATGTATAAAAGCAGGTTTTCTGGCTTATGCAGTTCTGGAAATGCAACTCAATACAGCTGGTCTCTAAGGAAGTGTGCCACTGCCACCCAAAAGAGAAAACAAGCTTCTAGGAGACCATAAGCAGCCACAAAAAGGAAATAAGGAAAAATAACATGGATAAAACCAGACTTTTTGAATTAGTTACAGAATAGCATTGAAATTTTAGTATATCTCTGGAAATTATAAAAATGTCTGCAAGTGATTTGCTTCTTCTCTCAAGAAGTCCACACAAAGTAGGTTTATCTACAAGAAAAAAAAATATTCAGTGGAATATACCTCTCTAAATTCAGTCATTCCACTCTAACAGTGAAAACCAATTACATACTTTTAAATGCTTCCTCTGCCAAACAACATAAATCAAACACTTTGCTATGCAATTTTTATTGAAACCCAAACAAAAGACACTACGTATGTTAAATAATATCCAGTATCTTAAGAGGTAAGTGGAGCAACACTTTTCAGAGAACTACCATGTTGTTAGCCAGATTTAAGTTTAAATAATGCTGTCAGAAGTTTGTTTTAGTAACTTATAGATACATAGATTCCTTTTTCACAAGCATTGCAAACCTATTCTGAAACTGGAAGCATTCATTCCAGCAGCCACTTGGACCAATTAACAACTAAAATATAACTCTGTGTTGCTCAGTATTATAACTGTTTTGCAAATCTCTGTGGTATGGCTTCTCTCAAGGTAAGCTGTGCTCAATTGTGCCAACCCCATGACCAATAAAATTGCAACAGTGGGTTGCAAGTAGACTTTCAAAGGCCATAAACTAAACAGAAATGTAGATTGAGGGGAAAAAAAAGAGGAAGGAAAAATATCTGTGCCAAGTATGTTAGTATTAAAAAACAAAGCAGTGAATAAGCTGATATTTATGCTAAGAGGCCTAGTTCAAAAAGTCAGACATTTATGAATGAGAACTAGAAAGCATACAAAAAAGCACAAGTATGTAGACAGATCTATTGCACCATGTATAATCACACAGAAAATATTTTTAGGTATTGTGCTTCACTCATTTCTGTTAAAGAAAGTGAAACTTTCTTTTATGTGCAAACTGATCCCAAACACAACAGTGTATTTTGGTTGCACAGATATGCAGGCACACAGACAGAAAGAACAGGGATGAAAGAGAAGTGGGGAATGACAGTTTCCCTGCTGGAATCAGATTCCTGCCAAGCAGGTGAAGATCTTCCACTTTAAGAGCACAGTATCAGAGGGGTATTACAAAAATTCTTGAACTTACAAGTTGAGACATGTGGCCACTGTGCTGAAACAATATTCAAGAAGGTTTGAAGTTGTAGTATTTTGTAGTCCCAGAGATACAAGGATGACAAGTAAAAATATGTAGCAGCCCTAAACTTTCCACCAGATAAACTTTATTTTTAGCAATCCTTCCTCTCCCAACATTTCTTTCTGAAAGACCAGCAACCCTCATCTTTCACACCAGTCAATAAACGGAGAATATGTTTTGTACTGAACTCCACGAGGCCTGCTGCAAAGAGTTAAATATAGATGCAAAATCTTCCAGGTGTGTTTCCTGAGGCACAATCTGTCCAGATGAAGGAATGCATCTCTCCATCCCTACCTGATGCAAAGATGCACTTTAGAAATATGATTTACTCACAGAATGATTTTACCAATTCAGCCTGATGAAGGCTGTTCCCTGTTTTTAAAAGGAGACAACAGGACTAGTGAAGGACTAGTCAGGTAAATGAAGACTAAATTTACAAACACCAGGGAAAGATTTAATGGATTTAGTCACCTGTCATGAAGCTGGCAACTCACATTTACCCTGCCATTAACAGTTAACACTGGGTATGTGGCACATGTCCCTTCTTATTCTGGAGCTACACAACCAAAAGGTCACTTTTATCAGCTGACCAGAGGCAGGGGTATGATCCACTCCATTTAGAAAAGTTCCTTTACATTTTGGATACACAAAAACCCCAGGCCTTGTTATTAGTTCACAAAAGTTGGGGAGTTCACAGAAATCTATCCTAGTTGCTCTACCAATCAAAGGAAAGATAATAAGTAGACTCTTGCATATATAGGAGAAAGGATCTAGAATTTCAAAATAAATAATAGGTTAAACTTGGTGAGGGATTTCAGCTAAGAGACATCAGGTAACACATACTTCTGATGTGATGCAATTTTGTTCTTCATGCTTTTCTTTCTTCTCTTGAAAGACTACCAATAGTTACTAAACAGCCATTCTTGTAATGAATATTGCATATGACTATTTTCTTACAAATGAAAGGAAGAATAAAACCTGCTGCTTTTTGATGGGACAAAATATTTCCATTATGACCTCATGCTTTCTTTACCAGAGAGATTATATTACACTATCAGATCATCATGCAATTCCAATTAAAGAGCTGAACTGTTTTTTTCATCAGATGAATTTTAGAAGCAGAGGATCAGCAGCATGCAAGGCCTATTTGAACTGGGAAATAACTTAAATATTCTGGAGGAAAACTTACTTTGGAAACTGATTCTTCTGCTATCCATACTCTAAAAACCTAGCCTCCCATCCCAAAATGTAGATTTTGCCAATTTTTGCTTTACATTTCCAAATTAAAATAATTAATAATTTAAATCCTTAACCAAAGAACAGTCATAAGCTCAATTTTTCCATTTCCTAAAGATTATGGTAAATCCTGTACAAGCTAATGAAGCAAAGATGTCTTTGATATATTCTAGGCTCACTAATGCTTTACAAAATGCAATAAAATAAAGGATGTCGAGCAAAATGAGAGTTTTAAAAATCAGCTGCATTAATATAAAAAATAAATAAATGGTAGAAGATGTCAATCTTCGGGTAGAAGGAAAGGTAAAAGATTTATAGGATGCCCCCTTCTACCATATAGTCCTTATATTGTTCATAAAAATTATACAAGCAAGGAGATAAAAGGAGATAAAACCATTATCTCAGTTTCCAAAGACATCCTGTTTCAAAAGCAGAATAAGACCTTTAAGGTTCTTTATTACATTACTCCCTTATATAAAAAGTCTATATATATATGCAAAGAAAAGGAGAGCTGGGAAGATCACTATTTTTTTAATATCTGCTAAATTAGCTAACTGCATTTCTAAAGCTACTAATAAACATAAAATTAAGCATAAAATAATAATTTATGCATTTTCCAGAATTTTCTGATCAGTCAAACACCCAAAAGGACACTAAATTAACATGTTCTGAAAGAATGCTTGAAGCCTCCAAGTCAACATATTTGGGGGCCATTTGCACTTTTAATTTACCAAATTCATTTCATTAAAGGAAAACATTTCACGTCTTCAAATAATCCATTAGTTTGGGATAGATCCAAAATAAATGAAGCAGAGTTCCTTTGGGGAGCCATTTCTTCAGCAGAAGTCAGACTGTGTGCTTCACTGGGTTACAGAATAATCTTCCAAGAGAAGATTTGAAAGCCTGATAGCTGGTTCCTTTGAAAACTAGACCTGATGATAGTCCAGAAAATATACTGCCCAACATCAAGGATGATGAAGACTGGCCAGGTCTTTCACTGCTCTAATTTCTGTGAGCTGGCCAAGCATATGTGGTTGAGCTGGAAAGGAATTTAATACATTTCCATTTATAGTAAAAAGGGGTTTGAAAACAAGTCAAAGGCCAGACTGTTCACAAGCTATTTATAAGAAAAGCATAGGTGTGTATCTTCTTTAAGAAAAGCAATGTTGATGGTTTTAAAATATAATTTCATACCCGTATGGGATCCTTAAAACCTGGTCATACATTCAATATGAAAAAACCCAAAGACTCCTGAACTTCTAGGCAACACCTTTTTGTGCAGTGCAAACTGCTGAGGTCATCACTCTGACCTTGACAAGCTCAGAGATTCATACCTGGCTATTCACAAGCAAGAACCAGGAAGATTGATGCACACTTCAGTTAAAACCTGTCTTGAAGCTGGAAATAAATGATAACAAATAACAGAGGATATTGCTATTAATCTACTGCTTTCCCATTTTCAGACTGAATGGCACTTAGATGTGATGAAGAAATCCCAGAGGAAGAGAAGCATCCTGTACAGGGAGGGTTCTGAAATGCATCTATTCCAACAGCTCAGCCTGCACTGCTCACACAGAGCCCACAGCCCTGGCCAGCAGCCAACTGCAACAGATTCCGCAGTGCCTGAACACAAAAGGTAGTTAGAGGTTGCCCAGTTAAATAAACCTTGATTAGACATTTAACGCAGTCACTTGGGTCCAGAAAGGGACTGACTTAATTAAAATGGAAGTATAAAACCCAATCAGGTCCAAAGCTCGTATCTTGAAATCCTCAGGTCACTTGTACCTAACCCCTTATAGGAAGGGAGAAGTGAGGATGCAGGAGTTGACCTTGCTGAGGAAGAAGGATGGCATGGGGGATCAGGACAGACCAGCTGGGTCAGCCTGCAGACAAGGGTAGAATTTAAGATGTGTCCTCCCTTTCTAGGTTGACTAGGTCTATGTCTTTATTCACAGCCTGCTATTTTTGTGAACCCCATTGTGAGATGCTTGACTTTTCCTGAACTTTGTTTAGGGTATACTTGACATTTAATTCAGGGATGAAGAGAGCCTGTAAGTAAAAACTAGGTATTAAATCCTCTCTGTTGGGTCACCCAAATTGCAGTTTGAATGAGACACTGTGGTAAAAAGAAAATGCAACAAGAAAAAGGAAATCTCAGTGCAGCACTTAGGGTACCATTAGTAAAGACAATTTGATCATAAATCAGTGTCCAGTAAATTTACATATGGGAGCACAGTGAAGGTCTTAAGGCCTTGAGAAAAACTCCAACATTTTAAAAAGCAAGTATTTAATTCCCGATGTTGCAGAGATGTGGCATGCACTCTCAGGCTCATTTAATGGAAACTCACCACAATATATTCCATAATTTTTCCCATTTTATGGTTGGTAATTATTTCTAGTCTATATGAAGTCTTAGACCCTTCCCACAACAAACACATAAACAATTCCACCAGCTGAACTGGAAGGAGGGCATAGGGTAGAAATAAATTCAGAAACTGACTCATTTAAATCAGCATTGCTATTGAAAGAAATGCCCCCAACCTTAAAATGCTGGGTATTTGATTATTTGCTTCTTTGGAGAAAGAAGCACTGCCTAGAGCAATTAGGATTACACTCAGTTAAACAAAGTACTTATGCCCATAAACCAGTATCTTTTTACCTAAATCCTTCTCTCTAGATGCTTCTTTAGTGGTCTAAAAATAATCCAGTTTTTCAGAGTGAATGCCTTCCTAGGCTGTGAGCTTGCCAGGAGACTACAAAAGTGTGCAATTTCAAGAGAAATCCTATTCATCTTCCTAAATGTGACTTCACAAATATAATTTTCTATTTTACTGATGAAAAGTCAACCACTTCCTTTGGGTTTTGTAATCAGTGCTGGAAACACACATTAATAGGTTCTGAAATCACATAATTTATCTTTAAGCCAAATATCAGTTTCTTATTCTGGTCTGCAATAATTCAAAGGCTCAGAAATGTAAGGCCAGAAGGGACTATCAGACCACTCTTGACTCTTGTGTACTTGCAGACTTCAAAACTTCCTACAGTCACTCTGTAGCTGAGTCAACTAAAGTATGGATAACATTTTCCAAAACTTTTAGAAAGGTATCTACCCTTGGCTTGAAGATATCTAGAGATTAATCATTTCAGTAATTTGTTCTTTCTTCCCTAAAAATTTTAGTAGATATTTTCCTAACTGAAATTATCTCTCTTTCTTCCCCCCTCCCACCCCATTTGTCTGCAGCCAGTATTTTCTTTTTGTCCTGGATCTTTGCATATGGTAATTGAGCAACATATGTGATGATGCAGTCTATGTTTCAGGTGACAGCATGCAGAGGTAATATTGCATCTGTATTCCTACTCCTTTATTTACAAACCAAGACATGCACTGTATTATTTTGGGAAAAACTCTTTCCCTTCTTTAATAACCAGAATATTTTGAGGCTAGTGTCCAACAAATATTTTCAGCTCCTGCTGGTTTAATCCAGACTCTGAAGGCACAGTCCTGCCTAGCCTTTCGGTCAGTCTTCTCTCTTCCCTCTCCCTACCACAAGTTTGTGTGAAAACATTGACGATCGAACCGTGAAGCCAACTGAGTTAAACAATAATCTTTCCATGCTGCCTTTCAGCATGACTAGTACCCCAGTCTGGTAACCCATGTACCCCTCAAACTGCTTTCACTGGTACAGCAGCTGACACAGCCCCCAGATGGAGACAATCTGCTGCCCATGAAAGGTTCTCCTGGTACCATGTGCAAGCAGACTGTTACTGCAGTGTGTACATCTGAGTCCTTTAGGTCTGCCCTGCATTTCTTTCTTTGGCCTGGATGTGTGTAAAGCTGCCTTAGTTGTGTCACTGTGACTGTTTACTGCTCTGCAGTATCATGACTGACAAATTTTAATGGCATCTATTTACACACGTTTCTGTATTTCCAGCACAATTACTAAGAAACCCTACTAAAAACTTAATTCAGTGACAGCCCATTGTTTATACTAATTTCTGAAATAAGGCACCCAGATTTGAATCTCTTTGTCAGGTACTTTACCATACAATTCTTTTATTTTTTAAAATTAAAATATCATATGTTGACAAGTCAGAAGCTTTGCCAAGGTCTACGTCTATAAATTCTATCAGATATCACTAATCAAAGTTGTAATCTCCTCAGAATATGTAATCAGCATTTTAAAATAATCATTTTTCTTTAAGACTAGCTGCAAATGTATTTTTATCTTTTAACATCTTATTTAATTTTGCAATTACAGTTTACAAAAACCATCATTCCTATCTTCTATAACTTCTTCCAGTACCTAAATAAAACTTATTTCATTTATTTCCTTAAAATAAATTATCCCTGTGATTTGATAGGCTGCATCTCAAAAGATAACAAAGTAGCCTGCCTTAACATGGCTTTTACTATTTAGCAGACAAATCTCTAATTCTATGAATTCAATCAGTCATTTATTTTCTTGCATATATATCACATTGGTAGCATTGCTGATGTGATTATTTTAGATTACTATTACACATTAAAGCGATCTATTGACTTCACTGGGAATATTTATGCAAAGTGACACATCAACTCATGGAGAACAACAAGGAAATTGTGTCTTAGGTCAGAAAGCTAAGCAAAATAATCCAATCACCACTCTCAGCAATAAATGAAGGCAAATAGAAACAGCAGTTCTCAGTTTTATTGATCATTTTATACTTATCAATTTGTTTTCAAATTCCTTTTAAAATGTTACATTACAAATTAAGATCTTTGATTTTACTTTTTTCTCTGTAGGTACTCTCACAAACTCTGTGTGTTACCAAGGGGGAAAAACAGGCCTTTGAAAAACACATTAAAAATCACTAAACCCAAGAGCAACCAAATAGCAGCAAAGCCCAAGAAAGTTCCCAGCAAAATTTAAATTTTCTTTGAAACTTAATAATGAAAAAAAATTTTAGATCTTGCTACCTTTTTTCGTCTTTGCCTAAATTACCAGCAATATGCTTTTGATCTGTTCTGGTTTGGAATATGGAGATCCAAGTATGCAGGCACACAGACACAAGGTCCTGTGGGGTCCTCCTGAAAAGACCAGACTCCACCACTGTAATGCAGTGTAAAGGCTTCTGCCTGTGTGTAGCTGACTTGACACATCTGGAACCACACGTCAGATGGAATGGATGGAGGACAGAGTCCCTCTGAAAGAAGTTCTGCACCCTATGGGCCTTTGTCTCCTGCTGACATAATTTTCAGTCAGATAAAATAAATAGTAACAACAAATAAAATTACCATGTGTTTAGGAAAAGTTCAGTCCCAAAACAGGCTCAAAGCAGACATCTAAGAACAATTCAGCAAGTTTTTAATGCTGATCTCTTGGGCAAGCAGTAGTAATAACAAGTCAGATCACACATGGTGTGCACACTAGCGGTCCAGAGACAAGCCGAGCTATGACTTGTTACATTTTGGAAAAGCTTTTCACTTTACACCATTCAATGCAAGTATTTACAGTGTGTACAGCAATACACACAAGTGCTCAGAGGCATAACCTGAGGATCTTGAGCTGGGTGAATTACTCAGATTATGGCTGTGAGAACTGTCTACAGTGACTAACGGTTTCTCTAAAGATCTTTCATGTTTCTGGGAAAAATTCCTACTCTGTTTTGTCCTTTTTGGTTTACCTCCTGTGAGTGGAACTGGCTGAAATTCTTTTGTGTGCACATGCATTTGTGCATGCAGCTCATTAAAACACATGGCTCTTCTAACAGAAGATGTTTACAACTGTGGAATATTCAAAGCTCCCACATCTTTCAAATGTTGATGCCCAGGATCAGTGAAATTCTAAACATACACAGGAAGAACAAATATGCATGAGTAGACAAACTCATACTGCGATAATTTTTAAAAATAATTTATAAAGAATTATCTCTTTCTCTGCATTGAGAATGCTAGTTGTTCAAATACCACCAGGGTGATAGGTTCCTTCAAATGCTTGACAGCAAAAATGAATGCACTCCTGCCACCTGCTTCCTTCACCTCTAGAACAATGCATGCCTTTTAGCTGAAAGTGTTCCTTGGGTAACTTTTCTCCAGCACGACCACTAATGTGCAATAAATCCAGTAATACATGACTGATTACTCACCTCATCAACTCGGGGATCTTGAGCCTGAGCAGCATCGGGCACTGGGGAGTCACAGTCTGGGCTATAATGCTCACAATAGTCAAATGCAGCTCTGGGATCAGCTATAATCAACAGCTGCTGAATCTCACCCTGCAGGAAAGCATATGCAGATTAAATAAAAAACCAAAGGTAGCCTACAGTTCAGCAGAAGTACAGAGTTCACATTCAGAAACAAAACCAGGCACACAATACTTACAGATTTCCATCTGTAGTGAAAAATAACATAGCCACTTAATGTCTGCTGCTGTTATGGAAAACAACTATTGTTCACATGCCAAAACAATGCAAATTAACACTGAATGGACTAGGTGCAAAATTCTGGCTTAAAATCATGTCTGGTTTTGAAAGGAGAGAGTGGGAAGGTGTAACTTCTGATCTGTGATTTTCATGCTGTTTGTTTACTTCTTCACTGGAAATCAGTCTAAATTCCTAAGATTTAATTCAGGGCACTTCCTATTACCAGCATGCAGCTCAGCATGCAAGTGATCAACAGGATAATTCTGAGCTTGCATCACATATGCATTCTCAAAGAAAACAATGAAATAGAATAATATAGTCTGTACCAGAGACAGTTATTTGAATAAAATATAATGAAGTAACCACTGTGTAAATACACACTATAGAATGTGTTGAAAAAAATTTAACTGCTAAAAAATGTTGGGTTTGCCTCTCTTCCCATATATCATGCATAAAACAACATCACAGAAAGAGACCCACTATTCTGGATAATAAAAACTGCTCTGCTGGGATCCCCTACAGAGACCTTGTGTGTTTATCATTTTCCACAGAAAGCTGTCTGGTATCCAGCGTATTTCTTAACATAGTGGCACTATTTAAGCAGCATTAGATAAATTCCTGCCAACATTTCCACTATAAATTTTCTCATCCAGGAGCTTCTTATGCTCACATAAAAATAATTTTGCTGGAAATTGGCACATGTTCTTGGTCAAAACCCATTAATTTCAATGTCTCACTGTTTCCCTGCAAGGGGGTGATTTTTAAGCTTTTATATACTTCTAATGTAATTTTATTTTGGTTTTACCCAAAATAGGGGCAAATGAATACCTTTGTTAGTATACCTGTGCCTGTTTTGTCTTGAAAGAGAAGATATCATAACTGATGAAAATCTACAGCTGGGAAAATTCCCAATTCTCTCAGTATTTCCAAAATCACTTTACATCTATCATAACAATAACCTTTAACAAAGTATGAAAACTGGAGAATATTTTAAAATTGTAAATAATAATTCCTTCCTTTCAAAATGAAAAAACAGAGACATAAGCAAAATTTCCTCAAACTGGAGAAAAAAAATCTGCAATTTTCCTACTTCTACGACTTTTTTACTAGTTTTTCAGTCATAAGGTAGGAAATAGTTTCATAGCACATAATGGCCATATGTTAGAAGTCTGCTTTTTACAATACTCTCAGCTCACTTTACTTTCTAGACTCATGTGTGTCTCAGATTAATTTAGATTTAGAATATTTTTTCCTAAGCTTCCAGAAATACTACAAAGGCAGCAGTTTGTTTCTCTGTCAGCAGTTCTGGACCACCTCTTTTATTTTCCTTAATTCACTAATGCTTCCTGATTTGGACAACTTACAAAACCTGCTATACATACAGAAAAATTCCCCCTTTAATTTCTTCCATGACTCCCTCAAGAGCTGGCGTGCTTTGAGAGGTTCTGTAGAGTCACTGTCAGCCTGGGCTATGCATCCCCCATCTCCAGTAAAGTGCTTCTGAAGTGCTCTGCCCTTTTACCAACCACATTAAAACCAAGTGAGGCAGAGGAAACAAATGAGAGAGAAGTGACTGTAAGACAAAAGAGGTAAGTCACCCTTTGAGGAACCAAGGGTGGATGGGTAGAACCTCTTGTCCTCACCCTGCTGAGCTCAAGTTGTGATCCTGCTCTTTGGTCCTGAGCATTCCTGGCTGTCTGAGGTGCCTGCACAGATCTCAGTGTGCGCCGTGTGCCAGCCAGCGGGAGCTGTGCCCAAACGGCTCCTGAAACTACTGTTCAGTCAGAGAGCCTGAGAGAACCCCGGCCCAGGAACACAGCCAGTACTCTGGAGCTTTGTGCTGGTCTCCAGTGCCATGGAATGTTGGCACTGAGTTTTGTTGGATTGTGTGTTTGCAAGAAGCACTCAGTATGCTGTTACCACTTGGCTTAAACCTTCCTAAATTGCTTAAAGCTGTTCCTGATCCATTGACTGCACTTCCCAGCCCTGCCTGTCTGCCTGTCATGGGTCCCCACAGAGGGAGGCCCTCAGAAATCCTGCACAGAATACATACATTTTTACAGAATACATAAATTGCTACTGGCTATTCATGTGCGAGAAGTTTACTGAGGAACTGATTGATTTCGGAATCCCAAATGTTAACTTCCCTCTTTTTCCTTCAAGATGTGATATAAAAATATTTCCAGTAAATTATTCATTTTCCTTTTCTATTTTTTGTTTTTATTTTCTTTCTTTGCGAATAGAATTGTTTCTCTGAATATTTTGTTCCGTGAAGAATTGGCCGTACTGAAACAGGAGTCAAAGAGCTTTCCTTTCAGATCAGGCCAATCATCTCAGCCCATGAAGTTCCACATGCATTATTGCTGGTTTAGTTACCATTCTAAGGCATTTGTTGGACAAATTACACTCTTTTCCTTTGAAAATTTTTCAAAGAATTATTTCAGTCTTTACAAACACATTCTTTAACTGCTTGACTTTGTGAGACTAAAATAGAATTTTATTAACTTCCTTGCAAATAAACTACAAATTATCTGGTCGTATTTAATGACCTGAAGTCATAAATGAGGCACTTGAAGATCTGCCTGCACAAGTCCTGCGAACTTTGATATGCGTTATTAAGAATTCCAATAGCTGATCACAATACTGAAGCTGAAACAATACTGAAGTATCTAAACAGATATGCATGTCATACCATTTTTCTTATATGAAAATTTCCGGAAAAAAAGGAAGTCTCATGGGGTAGAATGATGAAAGCAAGAGATGGAGAAGGAGAAAGAAAAATAGACTAAAATGTACAAATACACTTGAGCATCCTTAAAGTACTCTGAAAAGTGCATAGAGAAGAAAAAAGAAGTACAAAAGGCTACTGTCTATATAAACTACTTCTTCCTTCTCTACGAAACTTACATGACCACATCTCTTGGCAAAGAGTGCTCAGGCAATTTCACAAAGTTAGAAGTTGATATCTAACATGTTATAGAATTAAAGCCTTTCCTGTCTCTGCTGGGCCAGTCTTGCACCATGCTTTGGTGTCAGAGACAAGTGGGATGACAGCAGAAGGCAGATGCAGAGGATGTGTAGTGAGGTATCAGGCAGACACACATAGCCACTTTTTCATACTAATACTTGTAACAAATGCTTACCTTGCCCAAGAAAGCTCTAAAAGTCTATTTCACCTTTGAGAATCATAACCTACTGCCTTGTAACAATTATTTTTTATCCTAGATAACACTTAAAACAATGTCTTTTAAACAGTGGTTTGTCAGATATTTAATGTAACTTGCTAATTAGGAATAAGAAAGGTGAGAATTTCATCTCAGTTGCCCAGAGGTGGTGGAGAACATCCAGCAAGGTATTCTATCTAAGCATACAAGTACCACTTGGAAGTAAAGTGGCCCAATTTTAAATCTTAATAGTTACTTTGGATCCTAAATTCTTTACTGAAAAAGGTGCTAAGTTATTGTCAAAGCCAACATATAACTCACAAAGGCAATGCACAGCTGAATAATTCATTGCAATATGGAATAAAAATAGTTCAAGTCTACTGTCGACATTTTCATTCCTCTCCATTTCAGGGATATGCTCATAATTAAAATCAGAGACTTTTGAATCAGCCTCATGGTTCTAGGATAAAAGCTGCCTGAGAATCATCAAATATCTTGCCCACCAATTATGCCTAGCATGAAAGCATGCTAAAAGGTACTCCACTAAATCAGTTATTCTTTGCAGAATCCTCCAAGACTACTAAAAGGAGTGATTTTGATTGAGGAAACATTCACACCTTTGTTGCATGCCAGAGCAAATCTGGAGAACCAGGCCAGAGAGCTACAAGGAGAATATGCTCAAATCCATAGAATTCCTGCCTGCTGGAACAATTGCACTGACATTTACTCACATCAACTGTTCTACTACAGCGAACAGCCCAGCTAAGAATGAGAAGTGCGTGGTGAATTCATTCATTGAAAATTCCTCTGTGAATCTCACAGACGTTCCACAGTGACATCCTGGAATAAGAGAATTTATGTGTATGTACGCTTCCAGGACTTGCTGAAAAACACGAAGCAGTAAAGCACAAGGTGGGATATCTGCACTGGAAAAATAGCTTTGATAGGAAAACAGTACAACACCAGAAAAATGCAGTATTGAATAACAAAAACAGGAAACAGAGACCAAATTTGCTGGAAAGCAGTAAACTAACAACTTCTCTTTCCAATTTTGGCTACATCTTCATGTAATTATTGCTTTAGTTAGCCTCACGGTAATAATTGCTACATGTGATTCCACAGTTTTGGAGTCTTCCTTAGATTCCACAGCAAAAAGAGGAACAAAGAAAGTTTCCAGTTAGATATTGTGTCGGATTTTCCCAATTATGTAAATCATCATGGGGCTGACTAATAAGGAATTAGTTATTTTCTCATTATATCAATAAATGCTAATGGCTGCTTATTACCTTAATTGACTTCATTAAAAGCGTTAGATACTATCTGTCTTTTTGAAACGTTCTCTTTTCCTTCTAACTAGGTAGTCTTACTAATGCTTTCTAAATATGGTGCATTAGAGAATTACAATCATAAAGTAGTCAATTTACAGTCTATTTATTACCTAAAAGTTTCTATCATCGAGAAAAAACGCCTCTAATATCAACTGCCACATTGTTAAAAAGGTAGAAGTATGAATTCTTAGAAGGTTGTAAGGGCACTGTATGAAGAAATCAGTGTGGCAATTAATGTTTTCTTCCAGTCCG
This sequence comes from Pomatostomus ruficeps, assembly GCA_013400735.1. Taxonomy (NCBI): domain Eukaryota; kingdom Metazoa; phylum Chordata; class Aves; order Passeriformes; family Timaliidae; genus Pomatostomus; species Pomatostomus ruficeps. The sequence goes on along the minus strand of VYZT01024308.1, from coordinate 162,965 downwards.
TAAAACCTTAACGGTCTGGTTCCCTAGTTCTACAAGAAACTCAAACAGTTAAGAGGCAGCTTTTAGGATATCTCTTTTACAAGAATCTTAATAAAACAATAACCCTGCCAGGTGAAAGTGATTTTGTCCAGGGAATAGCAGGTAAGCATTACTTCAGAAGCTCTGCAGGGAAAAAAACCACAAAACAACCCAAAAAATCCCCCAGCAATTACTTAAATGACTAATTTATATATCAGAGGATCAAAAATACTTTCTACAACTAGAGTGTGAGGGTTAGCATTAGCAAAATACTGTCTTTCTGATTCGCACTGGATAAAATGAGTACCTCTTATGTGCTTGTAAGGATAATTAGATTTTAAAGATGTTTACATAAATGGTGATAAAACCAAATCAAAACCAGTGCTAGGCCCTAAATATACTCAGAAGAAAAAAATCAATATCTCTCATTTTCATATTATGGCTAAAGCCTAAAAAGTACAAAGTGAATTTTTCAGTAGATCAGCAGAAATCATCACAAATATCCTAACCTGGGTATTTGTGCCAATTTCCTCTAATTAGTTATGTGACAGTACAGCTATAGACTCCAAAGAATAAAAGTCTAGACAGCATGGATATTATTACTACAGAATTTAGAAAAACCTGCTGCAGAATTAATTTAATCTTTCTGCAAAGATTTGAGGGATTGAGGAATTCCAGGAGCTTTTAATATAATATTCCATAACCCAGGCCCATTGCATACTATAGCTAGAGAAAGATATTTAGAGCCTGCCAGACTGAAGCAATGTAAAAGCAATAAACTGTGAAAGCAGAATACTGTACAGGTCACAGTTTCCACAGACATCAATGTCTTCTTCATTCTCTGAAACACCATGCTTATAGAAGGATAAATTCAGCTTGGTTAAGAAATAGGTTGATATACCAATTATAATTTTTAACCTTCAAAACATAGCTGTCCACAAAGTCAACTGCAATTCTTGGCTGAGAGATTAGATTTTACTACAATGCCTATACAACAGCAAGTGTACACAGACACAGGCACGCACGTGTGCCCAAGGACACCCTATTTTCTAGATAAAAGATCTGCAAATCTCTTACACTTTCATGCATTTTGAAGCCTTATTTACATCTATTGTTTAAAACGGGAATGTATTAGACACAAAAATAAATGAAGTGATAATAAATCCTATCTGTTAAATTTTTTAAAGCTGATGCAGCATGCAGCATTCTTTGATCCCAGACTGTTAATTTTATATGTAATTACACACAGTTTAGTTAAATGACCATTCCTTTGTTTCTTGGGAACATTCCTTGAAAATGAACTTGAATTTCAATGAATCACCAGAACTTTGCTTTCTTGTTCTCTCTCCCTCCCACTTCCAAAAATAAGGAAAGGGAGCTGGATTTACTTTTGTTCATTGAACATAAGTTTGAAAATACTATAAAAATTAATAAACATCCAATCACCATTCTTTGAGATAAAAGAGAATAAAATAAAACAAAACAAGCCAAATAGAAAGCTTTTATAAGAAATGCTGGCTTTTTATTAGGTGTCTCTGAAATGGAAAAATTGTCAGCTTTGCTTTACCCTTTTTTTGTGTTGGTTTTCTTTCCACTTCTCAGTGCTCAAGTTGGCCACTTTGGTGTCGATACCTAAAAGGCTGATTCTAAGTATTTTTGACTAGATGGTTAAACATTTGTTTTTAGTCTGACAGCCAGTCAGTGGGTCAGCAGCAATTCCTAACTGACTCCAGTGGGAATAATTCTGGCAGAGCGTCCCTGTGCTGGTGCTGCAGCTCCCTGGGGCAGTGTGAAGCAGAGGATACTGAGGACACCTCGCTTCCACTCCATGCTGGGGGGCACTTTGCTCTGTGCTGTTGTAGCTGTGCAGCCAAGCTGAGCACTCAGTAAAGCTCTGCCCATCCTGGTCCTGCCTGCTCTTGCTCTCTGGGGCTTCCTGTGCTCACAGACGCGTGAGGGGCAGCCCCTCCTGCGCAGGATGCCCCACACTGCTGCCAGGGCACTGCCAGCCTGGCCCCAGCTGCTTGCTCAGGCTGCTGGAAGGAATCCCGTGCTGTGCACAAGTGCATCAGTGCTTCTGTCAGGAGAACAGATTAATGCCTGGTATCAAAATCTAAACCCTTTATTAACAAGTATTACTGCACGGATTTAATCCATAAATTCTGTGCTGCTAAAGCTTTCATTGGCTTTAAATGAGAGTCTTATACATCAGGTTTTGTCTTGTTATACTCATTTAGAGAAAAGTGCCTAAAAATTATGGTATTGGTTTGACAGCTGGAGTTTTGAAGGACAACTCCTATATATAGGGAAATATCTGCATAAAGACTCTATTAGTTATTAACTTATTATAAAATACTCATAAAAACTTGCATTGTTCACACCAACAGTACTTAATGAGGAATGACAAATCCTTAAAGTTGACAAAAAATAAAAAGATCTCCATTATTTATAAAACATTTAGGCTATGAACATATTTCAATGGATAGAAATCAAAATTCTTCTACTAGGTGCCATGTACCAGCATCTCACTCATTTTTTCTTTCTTTTCTTTATCCTTCTTTTTTTGGTTTGCATTTTGGGAATTCTCTTCTTTGCAGCAAGCACTTATAAATCAGCTGTTCTTGCAATATGTATTTCAAAACACAGAAGACATTAATTTCAAAAGACGCATGTAAACGTTTGAGGAATGTTGTAACAGTCTTTCAAAAACAAGCATTTACAAATTAGTCCCACCGATATCAAAAGATCCACTTCAGTGAGCAAGGGCTTAGCAGTGTCAATGAAGGCCTCATAATTTGGCAGTTAATAATAATACAGTTTCTAGACAGCATAATTTTATTATTTTAAGACACATTCACGGTTTATAATTTGCTTCTCATCATTTGTATGCACCTGATGTTCAATGCTTGCTTGAATTCACTACCTTGTTTTTAACATCATATTGATTTCCATATTAACAGAGTACAATGTCATAAAATCTCGGATTAGCGCCTATATTCAAGAATGAGCAGCAGGCAACTCCAAATTTCTCACATAAAACACACAACTCCCCACTAGATTTAGAAAACACTTCAGGTAAAATTTTTCTTGCTTCTAAAGCTAGACTAGCATCTTTCTGACAGTACCACTAAAAAAAATGCCTCATTTGTGTACCCTAGAATTCACAGAGGCTTAGATGTACGCCCTAAGGGAACAGGAACATAGGATGTGTCTGACTGTTCACAGCACTGATTCTGACAGGGCTGAACTCTGCTTTCAGTGCGACTGAGTTACCTTAGAGGTGCACCTGGGTTTGGTGCAGTTGTGTTCTGCTGCATACAGTGGGTCAAGACCAAAAAGAAACACTATCATCTTCAATTAGTAGGTCACTGATGCCCACAGTTCGTTATATTTACTTACAGGTTATTATTTCCACATTATAAATTTCCATTCAGTTTGAGGAGATTGAAGAGTGCTCCACTGCTCCTGTGACCAAATCATTGGCTTATTATGAGTAAAAATATCATTACCCAATATTAAAAAAAACCAAACAAACACAAAAACCAAAAAATAAACAAACAAAAAAACCCCCCCTGCCTCTGTGATGCATGGATACAATATCAATCCTTGTGACACTCTGAGCTGTCACCTTCCCAAAGGTATTTGCTTTCAGGGGCTTCCTACATTTAGGCTAACAAAGACTATAAATGTCATATGAAAAGTCTGTAGTACACAGTTTTAAGTCTTAAACAGTTAAATCTAATGTCATGACACAATAACTTCTGGAATTTCCTACACAAGACACACTGTGTTATGTGTATCTTCAGTGACTACTGTGGTCTCATGATACAGCAGGGTTCATAATACAGAAATACTAACATGGAGACCCATGAAATCACCAAATGTCACTCTGAGCTGCCATGAAGGAGAAAAACAGAACCAATCACAACACTCTTGAGCATTTCAGGAAACAACACCAAACTTCAGAAATTGTAGCTGCAGTAACTAAGGGAGGGATACATTCTTGTTAATAAAACAAAAAGGATGCTGTTTAGAGAGTAGAAAAACAGTAGACAAACTCAAAAGGAACTAGATTATGTTTTGTTTGGCCAGACTTAGGACAGAGGTCACTTGGCTTGTTCACCCCAGAGAAGAGGAGACAGAGGTGAGACCTCATTGCAGTCTGCAACTTCCTTGAGAGGGGAAGAGGAAGGGCAGGCACTGATCTCTGCTCTATGATGACAGTGACAGGACCTGACGGAATGGCCTGAGTTTGTGACAGGGGAGGCTTAGATTGGATACCAGGAAAAGGTTTTTCACCCAGAGGGTGGCTGGGCACTGAACAGGCTCCCCAGGGCAGTGATCACAGCACCGGCCTGAAAGAACTCAAGCGGTGTTTGGACAATGCCCTCAGGCACATGGTGGGATTCTTGGGGTGTCCTGTACAGGGCCAGGAGTCAGATTCAATGATCCTTGTGAGTCCCCTCCAACTCAGAATAGTCTATTGATCCATTAAAAATGTATGTGGCCCAGTATTTTGTTTAAACTTTGAGGTACATTCTAATTTCAACATTCACATCATTGAACATAGGTGTAAATTAATCTATGGTGGTTGTACAAGAAAAGAGAAAGCAGAAGCCTATCCCAAAAGCAAAGATTGCAAGCATTTAACTTAAGTAAGACTTCAGACAAAATCTAAATCCCCATCTATTTCAACAATAGCCTTACAAGATGGTAACTGATTTTTCTGAATAAAAAAAGAGAAAAGAGGTGCACTCAGTTAGGTAAGAAAACCTAACCACTAAAGAAATTCAGAAATGTACACTGAGGCTAGAAAACGTAGAAATATTGCTGTTCTCAGTGCTGAATGTTGAGATTCAGCCTCTAAACTGACCTTACAGACAGCTGCACAATTTCTTTTGTGACTCCAAAGCCTCTTAGTGTGTCTCAGCTGGAACTGAAGTGCTGACTTGTCATGTCAGTGTAGGAGATTTCAGAAAAACTATCTGGCAGAAACAGCTACCACTACCTTCCTTTTCCATCCTTGCATAAGTGACAAAACTCTTGGAGAAAAGTAATTTTAACTCATTCTAGCAAACTCTGTCAAAGTCATATCCTTGTGTTCATGTTGACATCACACAAGTGTCACTTCAAGAAAAATGTAGGGTTATTTTTGAGTTTCTTCAATTAATCTGGTAATTCTGGTTTCAAGTGCTAATTTCAATTTGTTTTTTATGCAAATAATAAAATAAATATCTTTCTTTTATGCACATATCATAAAAAAATATTTCCAAACAGCTATGTACAATCATTTCAGCACCTCTGAAACTTGAGAGAGATATTTTTATTTAGCAATTGCACTGAGTTAAACACACCAAACATCAATGTTTAGTTATTGTGCATTTCCCTTCTTGACAGCTTTTTAAATGGTTACAAACTTTGCAAGAACAAGCCAGGCCCTGTTGCCTTAGCTTCTATTATAATCTAAAATCACATGGAAAACACTAACAAAATATCAGTTTATCTAATTTTATTTTTCTCTGAACACTTTTTTGCTTATGCATATTCATATTGCACATATTTTTGATAGTTTATTGTCAAACACATACATTGGGGAACCTGGTTTCTCACCTAAGAAAGAAACAAAAAGGAAAACTGAAAGTAATTATCCCATGAGGAGACCAAAAATCCTTGTCACATCCCAGACAGAGACATCTGTGGAATTCATCTTCAAATGGAAAATAATGTTCCTCAGATGTGCAAACTGTATTGGGAACTACAGGTGAATTAGGCTGCAAATACCAAACATATCATACTGATTGATCCACTGAATCAACCCAGAAATTTCCCTATTCCAAAGGCCCACAGTTCATCATGTCCATGGAAAACAAAGATAACAATGCCACATTACACTCCAAATTCATATTTCCCTTCTTGGTACCTCTGCAGCTTCTAAAGCATATGGTCTGCTTCAAGCTAGGATTAAAACTGTGGACATTTATAAAGCACAGATGCTCTGTAGGTGAAATAACTACCAATCTGTAATTTCTTCATTTTTAATTTAAACTTTTCAATTTTAACCATTGTATAACAATGTTATAAAAGAAACTCAATAGTGTAGATCCAAGAAGCTTCATAATTAGTCTGTAAAAATAATTGTTGACTTAAGGATTCTACCCTGAAAGGCCTCATGACTGGCAGTTACATACTTCCTTAAAGGCATTTTACCCTTCCTATATGTACTTCTTGGCCAGTAAATGATGGAAACATATATGTCCTTATTGCCAAAGTATGTTCCATTTACTGGAAAGAGTAGTAAGTGGGATAAACACTATAACAGACTCTTATTACACAGAAAACTTTCCAGGTCCTTCTCCCCTGCTCTCAGATACTGTTAGCATAGACAAATATCTGCAAATGTTTAAGAGAGACAGAAATAAAATTATTTTGTATCATACTACACAACTTTCCCCGATTAATTCTCCTAAATATCTCAGGTATCTCAATATTAGGCAGAAAGACAAAAAAAGCAACTTCCTTCCAGATACAACACAAAGGACAGAAAAATGCATAAAATCTTCCAACAATACACTTCCCTGTTTTCCTTCTCTTACTTCAGCCTATCCTAACAGGTTCTATAAATCAAAGTCTCTACATTATACCAGCATTTGACCTAAAAGATTATTCTGGTTTGCATTAAGCACCTCACTCATTACAAAATACCTCAATTCCATTTGTTCATTATTGATTTGTACCTCAAAAACTTCTTCATCCAGAATCCTGGTTCCAAAGACAGTGATGCCATTGGTGTCCACAACTGTTTTGTCACTTCTGTCAAGGGGTTTTGTCGTTTTTTTGTTACAGTCAACAATCATTGTAACGCTCTTTTTCTCCACACTGATAGCTACGCGATGCCACCTATTAAAAAAACCCAATACAATTCTACTGTAATTTATGTTTTTAAAACTAGGTCATTGTCTCCTTACCGAATCAGTTTATAGCAGATGGTCCACCAATTGATTCACAGAAAAAATTTTAAATGTCTCTTTTTATTTCCTTCACATACACATACACAAATGTGCACGGTGTTTTGCCTATTTGCTGTATCTGTTCTGTCCCTGAGCACAAAGGAATCTGATCTATATTTCATTGGGAACACCCTCTGTAAGGTGAAGCTCAAGCTGACCTGCTCTGACCTGCAGCTTTAACCAGAGAACATTACTCAAATTAGAAGCCAGTGCACTGTTTACATTTCAATAGATGAAACGATCTGACAGCAGATTCTGTTTTATGAATGTGCTTGATATTCCAAAATACTTGTGCAAATATAATTAACCCAGCAAGTTATTATTTATTATTTACAATTTACTATTTTTTCTGTGTGAACAACCATGAAAATTTTACCATGTTCTTTTGTTTATTTGAATGTATCCCACAGCTATAGAGATTTTTCAAATACATGCAAGAGTTCCAACATAGATGCTTTTCCAGATACATATATTTACAAATACTTGGCACTATTCCTGCAACAATAGCCTTGCCTACATAATATTCACCAAAAAGTGAATGAAGTAATGCAGAGAACTGACAAGTGACTTTATTTTAGAGACATTTGAGAATAGAGTTTTGTATGTTTTGCCCAACTCTACTATGCTCTTTATGAGACTTTATCAATAATCATGACAGACCACAGGAATTTAGTGAGCCTCTCTGCTATGACAACTTAAATATCTACGAACAAGAGCAGGCCACTCTGTAATCTAGCATGGAGCAAAATATTAAAAAATCTTTGATAGACCAGGGCAAAAAGTGTCAAAGTATGGAATATTAGTGACTGGCAAGAGGAAGGCTGAAATCAAATTATTTTAGTTGGCATTTGTGGCATTAGGGTTGCCTAAACCAGAGAGAAAGCTTAGATCATTGTTACAAAGAGCTTCTGTGTATCAAAAGGAACACCTTGAAGCTAATGGAATCTGACTGCTAAACAGTATCACTGAGCCAGAACTGTAATTCCATGTTTTCTCTGGAATGCTGTTAGACATTATCATTATAAAAGCAAACTGGCCACGCATCCTCAGGCACATTACACTGCTCACACTTTTTAAATATATCTCAGTTTGAAATGAAGATTGTTGTCCTAGATCCTTCATAAAATAGCCGAGTCAGAAAAAAATTGTTGGCTTATCTTTTGAAAGTGTGTAGCAGCTGAAAGCATGAAATCATAGCTCACTGTGGATAGGATTGACTCCAGTTGATTCAGGAGTTTTAGAGTCTCACTGTAGGAAATTGTACCAAACCAAGTTCATTTTTATTTCTTCATTTTTGCCAGTTTATCCACATTTTGGGAGAAATTCTGAAATCTATGTCAAAGCTTTGTTATTTAGCAAAAGTCCATTAAAAAAACTGCTAATTTGTTTTCTATCACTCCTTCTGCTAGGGAAATGAATCAAGTCTAGGTTTCATCATATAATTCCATTGTCTGGTAATACTAGGCCAAAGAGACAATTACTTTTTTTTTTTCCCTTTTCATTGCTTTATAAACATATTTCATTATAGTTCAATTTTTGCCCTTCCTCACTGAGATGTTTTCTTTTGCTGTAGTAAAATTTATTTCTGTGTATCTCTGATGACTGTGGCTGCTCTTCTTGGACAGCAGCACAGCAAATAAAAAGACTTTGAAAGAATGACTGTCCTTTTACAAGCACCAGAATGACATTCCCTGAGAATGACTGCTTGTCTACAAAGCTACAAGAAATTAACAACTTCATTACTAATGCAACAGGTGTTTGAGATTAATTCCTTTACTGGGGGTGCAATATAAATCCTTGCAGCACTTTGGATTAATTGCCTAGCTTATTCTTCTCTGATTTCCTTATACATAGGATTTCTTTACACACAGATATCACAAACCATTTTATTTATCTGCTGGTTTGGCTTGGAATAGAAGAAATTCTATGCTGTCTTGCCAACTTGTCTTCACTCTGCCTACACCATTCAAATGGACCAGGCAATTCTTTTAGTGAGACTATTCCTTGAGACTTTTTGAAAACAATTTCCTTTCATACAGCACAGGAAGAATCTTCATGGTTTTAGTTTGGGTGGGTTTAACTGCTCTGACTATTTTCTCACTCTTGATTTATAAAGATGGCAGATAAGAAAGGTGGTTTTGCTCATTTACAGCTATAGACACCACCATTTGGAGCTGGAACTGCTACGAAGCTTCTTTGATTTTGTACCACAGCAGTCCAACCAGCTAGAAACCATGTTTCTGACTTATTTAGATATTTAAGGAAACTGTTTTTAAATACCACAATCACCTATACAGTGGTCTGCAGTACTGTTTTTCATCTTAAAATGTTACACTTACTTTCCATCAGCAATGTTGACTGTTCTGAAAAGTGGATAGTCTTCTGGGGCAGGTTTTCCATTTTGGTCTTCAAACAGGAAGACAGGGGATCTACCAACTTCAACACCTACTTGCTGAATTCCTTGTTCATTGTAGATAGACAGGAGGAAAGACTGGATACCCTTTTTAGGTTTTACTGTCATTAATATGGAAAAATCTTCTGGAAAACCTCCACCTGTAAACAAAGATATATATAGCTATAAATTCAGAAGAGATGAAACCATTCTTAAAAGGGTTACATTTTTTCTAGAAGCACATAGAACCAGCATACGAACTGTGACTTCTAATTCTCAAAAATGAGTATATAAAAATTATATTAGGAGTATTTTTTACATCTTTCTTTTCTTTCTGGTCTCACTTTAATTGTGGGAAAACTCCAATGATTCTAGAGTCTTCTGTGAAGACAAGTTTTCTTGAATTACAATATGTAAACAAACTGCATAGAATTTTCCTTGCTCTTTATATGACATACTACTCTTCTAAACCAGAACTCCCTAGTCTGACATTTTTTATATTGTCTGCTGCAATGATACTTCATGTGCTTCCTACCCCTTTTAAACATTTTTTTTATGGAAGCCTGTTGAAACACTTTAGTAATATAGACCATGTTTATACATCAGTTTGACATCTTATTTTGAAGGGATCAAAGCTCAACAAATAGGAAACATTCCCTTTACTCTGGTGAGCTGTTGGTAAAGGTTTTTCACAACAGGGTAAAGCAGAGTAAATTAAACTGTACATAATACCTTTTAATGTCAGAGCAAATAGATGACAAAAAAATGGGAAAGAAAGAAGATGACTGCCAACAAAGGCCAAAGAAACTGTTTGAAAAGCACTGAGTACTTGCTCTATCTGCACTGTTAATCTGAAAGATATGTTGAAAATGCTTAAGGCAGGTGATAATAATTCAGCTTGTCTGGGCATGTGCTCTTCAAACAGGTAACATCCTAGGGGGAAAAAAGTGAGTTGTCTAAGAAAGGTGACTGAAAACAAGTTGTGTCTCAGTTCAGTAGCTTTTGTCATCACTGCTCTGACATAATATTTCCAAATGTTTTATCTTGAATCGACTTTGGGTAATTAGAAGCAAATTTCCTCCAAACACAGTCTTGATCGAAAGAGTAAAAAAAAAGCAGACATTTTAACATGTAAAACTGTATATATTGTATCTAACATATAAAACTATATGCATATATAGTTCTTGGACATATATCTGGAATAGATATCAAAGTCTTCTCACATACTTTAAAATTTCTTCTTAATTGGAAAGGTTCTATTTGAACAATAACTATAACTAACAGTAAGAATTGGAGGGAAAATGTCTAGAAAAATCTTTTTATAGATCTGCGTTGTCATTCCTTTATGCTTTTGTAAAAGATAACTAAGAGCAAGTACAACAACAGTAAACCAAAAAGCTAAGCAGTTTATATACTACAATCATATAATGCCTTCTAGTCAGTGAAATCAAAGTCCATTCTATTCTGGGAAGTTGGTAAATAATATTAAATTCATTTTTTAAAAGATGGATAAATTGCTGGACATATTGTACTTTCTGATGAGTTACAGGAGTTAGATGAAAGCAAGAATGGGATGTGTTACAACTTGTATAGTTTAGCTGAAATGATATCTCACACCTTGACCTTATCTTGGATATCTTCTATAATCTTTTCACTGCTAGCGAGCACTAAGAAAAAGGGACATGATAACTCAAATTTCTTTAAGAATAATCTGAAAACCAAAGAATTTCTTGTGGTGAGGAGAGAAAATGCCTGTTCCACAAGATTGAAAAGGAAGTGATTACCATAATCACCTCCAAAAAATTGTTTTGATGGTTTTTTACTAATGTAAAGGATAGCAGGACATTTTTCATTCAACTTAGTTGAAAGGATATATTAAAACCCGAGTAACTGTGTTAAAAATAATATAAATATTGTATCTGTAGTGAACTCTGCTTTGATCTTCTTCCATCAATAGTAAGTGATGAGTTAAGGGAACACGTAAGTTACTCTTGAACAGTGTGTAGTTGTTTCTCATGTTGCTCTGGCAACCCATTATTACTACAAAATAAAGCATGTTTTACCTTTTTCCACATCTGAGTGATATCTGTGTGGTTGCTACTCTGAAGGACAAAAAAAAGAAAGCATTTTTCTTTGCCTCTTCTAATCTGTATGTATTCTGTGTGATTTGCTCAAACTCTGCATGATGTGTCAAAACAGAAAATTTAAATCTTCAATGATTTGGGGTTTTAATACTCTTACTATCATTTTCCTCAACAGTTTGAGTCATATGGCAAGTGACAGCAAAATAATGGAATAAAACTTGCTCTGCAACATCCATAGAATCTTTCCCAAAGTTTGACTATTTCATTTTAGAGAAATTTGAGAGAAGATGGATGTTGTCCTGAGTTTTGCAGTTTCTCAGTGTTTCTCTTTGCTGTGATACTTTCTCACACATTCTTCTGTAAACATGGCCATGGTTTCCTAACAACTATCTATGTTTTGTTAACTGTCTCTGTTGTTTATCATTCACTATCCTAGGTAGAGAAATATGATAGATTGATGCCTTGACCAATGGAATTGAGAGGTGGCGATTTCTACCTCCAATCCACGGTGATTTGTAAAAACATATAAATAAAGGGAGAGGGTTCTGCCCTCTCTCTCTCTTTTTGCCCTCTCCTTTGCTGTCTCTGTGTGGTCTTTTATTTGGCTCTCCTTTGGGCTCCTCGGCCTAGCCGGCCTGACCGGTGCTACAGATGGAATCACATTTCCAGCTATCCACAACTAGCCTTGTTTAGTCCCCCAAATACCCAGATATTCTGAGGTAATTCTTAACAGATGGTACTTCTGGGAATGATTTTGCAATGGCCAACCACAACTCATTTCTACCAAGGCAGCATTACCCCAGGAAGTCCTACTGCTCTTCAATGCACTACCAAAACAGGAGGAAACTTGCCAAAGCCACCAAAGAAGGTTTCTGTCAGATAGCATCAGGAAAGAACAGGTAACATGACTTACAAGTCAATTCCAGCAGTGAGAGAATTTGATGAAGAGCTTTATAACTGAAGCCAATAAAAGCTACATTATTTGGTGGAGAGAGCCCAACCCATTCATATGCAGGCCCAGCTCTGCGGATAACAGAAGTGTTTTGTGGTACTGATGATGCACCACATGCTATGCTTTAGAAACCACAAAAACACAGGCAGCACGGTAATGCACAAAGGTAACAGCTCTCTGACAGTCTTACCTGGGTACAGCTGCTTTGTTGGGGCACTCAGCTGTGCAGCTTTTGAAACTCTGTAAGCAACATCTGATCCTTTTGAATTCCTTCTGTTTGTGCAAAATCCTGCTGTTCTTGTTACTCCTTCTGGAGAATTGTGAAATTCTAATGCTTTTAGCACATCAACGGGTTCAGCTGACAAAGTTAAAAAAGGAAAAAAACAACAACAAAAATAATTACTCATTTTGCATCTCTATGGTATGCAGCCTCCAAAAAGGCTTTTAATTCCATTGTTAAAGTGTGTCTAATAAGAGAAGTAGCTGCATCCTGTTTTGACTTATTGCACATTACTCCTACACCATAACATTCTTTGAACAGGATTATTCATTTTAAATATGTAAAAGTTCATCCCATCCAATCTAGTTTTTATGATTAGATTTTCAAACTATTTGACTACACACTGAAAGTCACCAATTGCAAATGCTGAGTATCTTGCTGATTGAAACTTCCAATACATGCTTTTAATGAGTGACTTCTGAGAAGTGGAACTGATTTTCAAAGTTTGCACAAAACTTTCAGAAGCATTCAGCTGCTAATAATCTGCTACCAGAAAACCGTCTGTTGCTAACATTAAAATATATTCTGACTACATATAACTGCTTTTTCAGACACAAAGGGACAAGCGAGCACCTAAACTAATTTCCCATCCAAGTTAGAGAAAGAAAAATGTACCTGCTCTGCCTGCAAGGACTAAATGGACACAATTGCAGTCTTTCATTTTTCCAGGTTAAAATGCAAATTGACTGGGTTGTACTTTAGAGACCAAGAACAATAACATTGCATTTGTGGTCAGTGTCTAACAGTTTGAAGTTGAAATCCAGAGCTGTTATTGCAATGACATTGATGCAAACTAAAACAAACAAAAAAGCCTTCATATACATATGCAAAACAAAAAAAAAGCCTTAATATACAAGTTCCCCACGGCAAAAGGACAAAGTACTGAATGGACAAGCATTTCAAGACAGGCAGTGAGAGAAAACAGTCAGCATACTGCACATCTTTTCTCTTAGGAAAAATTAAGGTGCTCATTCTCATACTCCCTACAGATCATGGCTTTGTTAATGTATATTTTTGAGTGGAAACAGAATTTCAATGGACTTTTTTTTTTTCACTGGGACTATTCCACAGTTTTTATGATGGCAAACTCATAACCACCTTATTTGAAAAGACAAAGTTTTAAATGACTTTCAGTGTTAAAGCTGAAAAATAAGCTTGGTAAATCTGACTTCACATCTTAGAACTACACTGTGGCATTAACGATAGCCGATTTATTGTCTCTTATCATTCATTTTACATGTCAACCAATATCAACTGAAAGTCCAAAACTAACTGCCTCTGAATATTCAACTATTTAAAAAACTATTTACACAGATGTGAACAAAGTTAAGTCTAACGAGCTCATCCTATTCATCTCCTGACATGGCCAAATATGAAAAACTCAACTTTGTGGTTAAACCAATCCTTGTTTTCTAAGTCAGCCTAGAATGTACATAACTTCCTATGTCTTAAAATACATTCACAAAAAAATGCTTGTGAACTTTTAAAATTTTTCTTCACATCTTGCAATTTTTCATTTCCTTTTGCATTGGATCATCATTGTGTTATTAAACGTAAACCAAATAAGACAATGTTTGTTGCAAGCTAACACATTGTGAATTAATGCTACAGTACACACCTGAATTTACTTTAAATCTACATATACTGCAAATTCAAGAAATTATGTTTAAACATCCTCAAAAGAAAAGTTTCAGTAGTGTGAAAACTCTTTAGTCTAACTTCTCTGTTGAGTACTGACAAAATCATTTTAATGGCTATAATGTGTTTTCTGTAGGTGTTCCACACAGTTCTGAAAGAAATGCCACACATCCTGGATGAACATACTGAAGGAACTGCCACACATTTTTTTCTAGTAACCAATGGTTATTTTTGCTGTATCTATATTAATTGAACCAGTAATGTAGAACCAGCCACCAGAAATATTAGTAAAAATTCCAATTCACTGTATAAGTCAACCACTGCTACAGTCCCTTATCGTCTGCTCTGTTCTGTAATTTGTACCAGATTCTTCATTATATTTTAGAATAATGGTTTTTCTTTGCCTGGCTGACTGGGAGACTATTCATCCATAAACAAGATTATTCATTACTCCCTGCTAGTTCTGCTGCTAAAAAACTTTCAGACAAGAAACAGAATAATAATAGGAAAATCTTCAAACCACAAATTCCAAATAATAAGAACAAACATTCTGCTAATAGTCCATAGTTGACTATTTATTTATTTCCACAAACTGTGATTCACAAAACATATAATAGCAGGACTAGTCAGTTTAAAATAATTACAAGAAATTCAATTTTTCATAGAAGCAACAAGTTAGGTGAAATGACAAGTTATGCAGAAATGACAAGTTACACAGAAATGACAAGTTACATTAATTAATTAACACAAAAAAGGTAATTAGTCTATCCTCAAAGATACATGGCTGACCTATTAAATTCATATAGATGACAAGTAACAGAAACTGTTTCCCTAATTTATTTTAAAGATTTCAGATAGTCACTTCAGCCAACAAGAAAAAAGTAAAGTTCTTTAAAAGCCTTTAGATAACAGCAATACCAGGCAGGAATGCATAAGAAGCATGACTCCTCCTGGGTCATGGCTGGGGCCACCATATAGAGAGCTTTCTGCAAAAAAAACCCCTCTTTTTGCTAGTAGAGATTTTGTCTCGGGGAATTTCAGGATTTTATTTAATGTTTACTGTAACTAGTTGGAACAAGCATTCAGCAGGCTTGACCATGCTGCCATTACCTCAGTCTCAAAATCCTTGGAGAGCTCACTGTGCCTGCTCAGATAAGCTGCTCAGTGCCTCTCCAGAAAGCAGCAGGTGCTGTTGCCACAGAACGCACGCATGTGGGAATACAGTCTAAAATAAGCAGCTCTTGGAAAAGCATAGCTTAGGCCCAAATGGTTACAGGTGAGCTGCTCAAAGTGCAACACACAACGAGCAGTGCTTGCGCAGCCAGCACCGCCTGCTTAGAGAACCAGGGAGAGAGGTAGGAAGGCAACTTATGGGCAGGGAAGGGCAGAGCCTGTGGCTTCTTTCTGCCAGTTTCCATAGGTTCTGCAGTGTTCAGCATCACGGAACAGCATCCTGATGGCTTCTGTTTCTCCTGAAAACTGCCTCTTCTCTAGCATGCTGCTTCCACATGACTTCTGGGAGTGGTAAGCAATAACCAGAAAGAGCACCAGTGCTAAGGACATGCAGTTTGCCTGTCTGTGTGCTCCACAAACTAAGGTCTCTGCTTGTATTTATATGGGACAACATTAATACAACCCATATATTGACAGATCAAGGGTCTTTCATGAGACCTTCTTTACGGTGCATAAAACAGCTTGCCTAAATGATTTTACCTTCTAGTCTAATTTGCTCTGATAGTTTTCTCAAAAAGTAAAGGAAAATGCAGATTAATGATACATAATGTAAAGCTTTAGCCTTCCAATTTGGTGCCAAGATTTCAGATGGCAAGGAAATAACAAATAAGAATCATGCAAACAGCTCTATTCAGCAGTTCTTGGGACGGAGTTAATTCTCCTTATGAAACTTGGACATCAACTTTGAAAACTCGACTCTGTTTCCCAGGGGAAATTTGACAAAATACAAGAACCAGACCCGGAAAGCGGGTCCCTCTTGCAGATGTTTATAGCCATGCTGCACTGCTGCTTGAAGGCTTGAAGGCCACCTCTTGCAGGCAAGCCAGACAATGCCACAAGACAACCCTGTGAAAAGAAGCCTGAGTTCATCAGGGCAAGCCTGTAGTCTGCTATCAAAATGCAGGTTTCCATTCTGCTGCTTTTGCAGGGGATCACTCTTCTCACTAATGCGGGGAACCCGCTGCAGGGGATGACTCCTCTCACTAATGACTGCAGTGCAGAGTTCAACAGCATTATGTCCTTGATTCAAGAGAGTAGAGAGACATGTGCAACTCTCACTGCCACTGAAAGACTGTACAGCAGTAGCCAAAGCAGAAAGGCTTAAAAATGCTGGGATTTCCTGAATGGCAAAGGTGAATTCTTCAAAAATCCCTTTTTAAAAATCAGAATTGTGTGAGATAGGAACCTGAGTGCCCCAGTATCTTTCAAGATACCAAAGCATTAATCATTTATCTCCATCATAAGTTCCTGTATTTTCAAATATAAAAAAGGTAAAGCACACAAACAAAAATTAATGGTGTCACATCTCAAGACCCAAAATAACTTGTAACTGCAGTATTTAAAACTGTAGATCCAAATTCTGGTCTTCGTTACTGTGGTATGACTGAAGTAGATCCATTCATTCAGTGAGCTTTCAGTATTTACAGCGGTACAGATCAGAACATTTGGGCCAGAGCACTTCATATTAAATATAACTCCAAAGCCATATTTACTATTCCTTTCCTTTCCCTTTAGCTTTATTCCAATAGGAAATTTATGAAAAAAAAATCAGAAAATTTCTGCTGGAAATTAAAAGGTTTCACTGAAGCTAAGTAGTTGTACACTGGATGACAGGTCACACATTGCCAGGTAAGGAGAGAGTATCGAGTCCAATACATGAGGGGAACTTCATGTGCTTTCTGTTTACTTGGAGAGGAGGAAAATGCATGTAAAAATTTACTTCCAATTTTGGTTAGCACTTCCAAGCCTAGAATTCCTCTACAGACAATGATACATTTGTTTTAAAGGCTATGACAATGCTTTCTATTCCATGGATTCATAACCCTATATTGTAAACACAGAATGCCATTAAATATTTAAAAAGTTTGTAGAAATCTAGACTACATTATTATCATATAACCACAGTTGAAAATAGCATAGCTTTCATTCACTCCACAATATCTAAGTTGAGATGAAATCTGTGATACATCATTATTAATAATACTGATACAACACATATGGATCAAATTCTGATGCCTTTATATTGCATTATACCTAACAATTGCTCAGTGTAGTATCATCTGGAGTTAAGCAGAATCTGGTGAAAACAGCAAATTCATTTCTGACACGCCTTAATATCACAAATATAAACACACTCATTATTCAAGTTCAGAGGACTTGCTTCCTTCACTCAGACTTCTGTCCTTAGAGCTGGAATCTCTTACACAACATGGCTCTGCCTTTCTCTTGGTGGAAACTGCCCATGGAACAGGTTCCCAGGTACCATAACAATACAAGTTATGACAGCAGAGAAAGCAGGGGCTAAGAAACTCTAAAGGACGGCAGAAACCAAAGTCCTTTGGATACACAGTCTGTGCTTATGACTTATTCAAGTGTGACATCAAGCCTCCTCCTCTTAAGGATGACCCCAGTTTTCAGTAAAAATGAGCAACTTCCCATCTCCTTATGGGAGTGCTTCTTGTAGAGCATCACACAACCTCAGGTAAAAGAACAGACATTACCAGAAAAAGGCAAGTTGTAACATATGCAAGAAAATTTGCATTGGAATGGTCATGCCTGGTTCATTACATTTGGATTTATTTAAATGCAGATGGTAATTAAATGAATGGTACTTAATCATATCTTCTTAGTTTATAAAACATGTATCCTGTCTGTAACTCACATCATGGTGAACTTAGTACCTTAGTAAAAGGCAATAAAATTCCTTGTTTCTGCTTCAGCAGCCACCATTAAATTTCTGCATTGTGACAAAGCCCATCTGACCCTGCAAAGGAAAATTGTACAGAACTCAAAAAAGATGGATCAACAGTGCATCTAATGGCAGCAATATCATCTTTGGAATTATAGCAGCTGCAATCATTTTGAATAAAAGAGTAAAATCTATACATATTATCTTTCCAGTTGCAATAATTTTTTAAGGTTAGTTATCTTTATTTTAATGACTTTGCATTATTGAAAATGTTTTGATCTACAACATGCCTTTTTACAAAGTTTTACTCAAATCCATTTAGTGAGTGACAGTACTATCAATGTGAGGTTTGTAAATGTTAGGCCATTAACACACACTGAAAATACGGCTGTATTGTTTCACCTGAGTAGAATGTTCTATACTGTATCACCCTAAGTAGCTAATGTGGATGTGTCAATAAACTGACACTTCAGCGTATCAAAAGCCTGATCTTCTGTTTCTTAGCATATATATCAGCTTCCAATCACAGTATCCATGATTAGTTATTAGTAATTTAAGCCTGCTGTAGTCACAAATAAATTGTCAAATTCTGTATCATATTCCTTTTGTACAAATAAAATGACACGGACACTCTATTACTGGAAATTTTTTTGCAGAAGAAAACACTACATACTTGTGCTTTTTCAGGAATTCTGGTTGACCCATCTAGGTTAGCTGGCTATCAGCCAGGTTTCTAACCTAGGTAAAGCTCCATTAAGAAGCAGTTTATGTGCCAATTCCATGAGTGGCTGCAGTTCCACACTAGTGTGGCTCTCTCGCAGTATTTCATGTCTTACTCAGATCTGAAGAGGTCAAACATTTAGAGTGATCCTACCCCAGACTTATGCAGTGGTCCTCAGTGGACCTGGAATCCATACAGATTGAAAGTCTATTGCTCACTGAATTGAGAACTTCTGAGTGAGTTTGATTATTCCTTAAAAGATAACCATGGAAGTCAGAATGGGCTTATCAAAAGGTCCAACACTTTAGATTTTCTTCCATTTAACATGGAAAGTGCTGCAAACCAGTTAGAAGCTGCAGTGGGAATGGAGACATGAACATTTTCAGATAGGGTGTACCAAACTTGACATCTGTTCTCTTGCTATAAACTGTAGAGCAAAGCACTTTTTAACTGCACATAAAGGTGCTGGTGCCTAAGGACCAGACAGTTCAAGACAGACTGTTACTGAAGAGGGTATACACAGGAAACCATCCTTGGCATTTCCAGAGGGGAGCACTTCACCATCAGGCCTCAAAGTGTAACTCTCCAGGACTGGCAGGAAAGGGACTGTGGTGGCAATTTCTGGCTACAAAATTCATTCCCATAAGAAATTGTTCAGGGGATGACTCATTGAGACTAAAATATGTTTATTTCTGCCCAATTACCTAATAAAGCTAAGAAGCTGAAATCCTATTATATTTAGATTTTGGTCTGGTAACTCCTGGAAGTTAGGCTCTTAAGTTCAGGTGCAGTGATCCTTCCCTATTTAAAGGCTGTGTTTCCCTACATAATTTACAAGATGCTTTCAGATTGCCTGCTGGGGGACACACTTGGAATGCAAACAATAACAAAACTCAAAGGGAAAAAAAAGAGGTAGTATTCTTTATTTTACAGATACACCTTAGCAAACTGAGGGTGCAACTCAGTGTTTGCTATACTGTTAATACATATAGTAACTTTGCCTCTTCCTTCTTTTTGATACAGCAAAGAGTACTTTTAAACAGTATGTTTTTCTGATATAATAAACTGATAAGTTCTTGAGTTCTCATAATTTTTCAGCAATGCCCTTTTTTGATTGATGTTAAAGTGAAAATTTATCAGTGTTCATTCCACAAAGAGCCTTTAAGAGTTACAATCAACAACTCCTAATTAGGGAAATACAACCCTGGAGTAGAAAAGAGCTTAATTTTCCTCAGTACAAAGAATTATATGAGAAATTTAGGAAGACTAATGTTTCTAAGTTACTATTACTTTACTTCGTATTTTTCCATGGAAATAGGCTTCATTCTGCCAGTAATCTGTTCCAATGGAACCACTGCAAAAACTAAAACTTAAAGAACATTGAAATACTAATCTTCTCTTCTAAATGGAGTGTTTCTCAAAGCTTAGTCCAGTTTTATGTCACTGTAACAGATCATTTAAAACCTACAAGCTGTGATGACCTGGTAGGCTGAAATGTGTGTATTTGGTGAGCATTAATGAAGGGACTCCTTGTATTTGTGGACAAGAGGCTACTTCTGGTTGGATTTCTAGGTATATATTGAAGGACCTAAGAAGAAAGTACTGACTGCACCATAGGTTTTTGAAATCATGCTCTATTAATGGCATTATAGCCTACTGTTGTTTAGGGTATTTACTTTTCTTAAAATTTTGACTTTTCTAACTCCAAGAGCTCATGCTAGGAGCATTATGTGAATTCTATAGATGGGTAAAGATAAACACTACTGTGATGAAGTTTTCTAACTGACACTCATTAAATGGTCCAAGACCTAATGAATGTAAGAGGTTTTTACCTCTTTTTTACCAGCAGGGTGAGAATCTGGATTTGATAAACTGACAGTTTGTTGACCTTTGGGGTACAAAACAAGACCCATCAATTACTAGAAAACTGTGCTGTTCCTAATGAGGTAAGAATATTTCTGTTCTTATTTTTACTCTTAGACACTTTTACTTATAGTGGGCAGTTATAATGGATATCCTTTAAAAACAGAAATACATATAATATTAGTATCTACCTTTATTATTTTACTGTGTTCTTCATCTGTTAAGCATTAACACAGAAGTAAACATCCAAAAGCAGGAATTCAAAAGCATGTTATGCCTAACTGCTTCACTGAGCTTTGCAGTTGGTACAAAGGACTCTCTTGCCTCCCCCTGCAGACTCTAGTCTCTGCATCCCCAGCAGTGATTCCCTGCCGTTCAGCTATGGGTGTCTGAGCACCAGGAAAGGATCAGGCACCCTGCTGTCCTTACCATTTCCTACTGGCCAGCTCTGGGTAGAGCTGCCCTTCCTCACAGGCCTTTGGGCTTGGCAGTCTGAGAACCATCTGCATCCCAGCTCTGCTGAGAGCCCGGCCCTGGAAGAGAAGAACCGCCCTGGGAACCAGCATCAAAGCCCTGGTTCTGCAGGCTCCTTTGTGAAGGTTCCAATCCTTTTCATAGATAGACTTTATAGAGCTGGATGAAATGAACTCTCTGTTTTATGGGCTGCAAAAGTGAGTTACAGAGCATCTCCAAGGTACAAAAATGAAACCAACTGAGTCGCCTAATTACATGGTGCTCTTGAAAATTAAGCTTTTTTTTCCTAGGAACTTGAATACAAATTTATGAGATTAACCAAATATTATGTTGCCCATATATATACTTCTAGAGACATAGTTCAAGGTTGTTTTACCTGTTAAGAATTTTCCTACATGAATTTCCTAGATGAACTATGTAATTGGGATCTTGACTGGTGACATTTTTAGAAATAGGTGTTATTGCGGTGCTTTCATATTTAATGCTTACAAGAACTAGAGTTTATCCAGATGCATAAAGGAATGCTTTAAATAGCCTAGGACTGACTATTTCACCAACAGAGGCTTCTGTGAAACTGCTCCGAACTGGCTACTTCTGTTTCCACACCAGTTATTTGGAAACTTTTCATTGCCTTCCTACGCTGCAAAATCTACTAAATACACTATAGTATTTCAAAGACTATGCAGGCAGTCTAGGCATGTACAGGAGGCTACTTTAATACTCACCAACTACTAACTCTACCTCACTTTAAAGACCAACCTCTAATACTCATACAGTACAAGCCAAAACCCCAAAAAACCCCAAACAATCACAACCCTCTCCCCTCACCACTTATATCCTATACTCAAACTAGTGGAAAGCTTGTCTATGTAGAACTACACACTCAGATCTTTAGAAACATTAGCTTGTAGGTTAATTTATTTACTGGAAATACTAAAAAAAAAAAAAAAGAATAATTATTTTAAGGTTTTGTTACATTGCATAATTCTGAAGTGTCACCTAGATTTTGAGGCTTTTTATCACACTTTATGTATTTCACTACAAAATACGACTTTTGTATTACTCAAAACCATCTTTGAGACTGGATAGATTGTACTTTTATCACTTGTTTAGGAACACTGACTGCCAACAAGCACTAAAGACCTGATGGTGATTCTATAAAAGGTTTTCCTTGCTACCTCCAGAAGACTGGGCTTGTTCATCATCTCTGCAGACCTGTATTGATCAATTGGTTTACAATACTTTAACATCTGTTTCCATATTTCTGTGGACTTATTCTTATTTTGCACCAGAGCAAAATCTTTTAGGACTGCATTCCAAGTGTCTAACTATATTGAGGCCTCTGCTAAAGATTCTTTTTGTACAGACAGCAGACACAGTAGTTCCAGCTGTGAAAATCAGCAAAACAAGTACTACATTCTTGAGTATCCTGTTTCTATTACCATATAAAAAGGAGACACAGTCTAAAAATGGTCCATGCTCCAGGAAGAAACAAGGTGTTCCCTCAGTAACTAAACATGAAAGAAACTGAGTCCACTTAAAAGTTTTGTCGCCAAGGTACTTATTGAAAAATAATTCAAATAAGAGTTCAAAAATATAATAAATGGGAGTTTTCAAATATGGAACATTTGCACATTTTTCAGCTTTAAGCAAAGAATATAGTCAAGGACAAGATTTAGAAATGGTGCCATTTAAAGTAATCCTATTTAATTTGATAGAGAAACAACTTGTACAACTAAAACCTTTCACCATACATTCACTGACATCAAAGGTATTATCTCTCTTGTGAAAGCAATGCAAGGAAATCAGACTCAATTCTGTATCCTACCAATATTAAGCAGGAATTCCTTTTAAGCAGACAGCAAGGTTGTAAAGTCTTGAACTATTGATAACAATGAATGTTTGATAATCTAACAGATTACACTGATAATTTGTGTAAGGTAAGGTACACAGCTAAGGGACAGAGTAGCACTCAGTCTGCAGTCATACTTTAAAAATGTAACCATAATTTGACTTGCAACTAAGTTAATTTCTATCATAGACAAAGCTTAGCTGCCAGTGACATTATTAATAGGAGGATAAGGATCTAAGGGGTTTTTTTTCATCTTTTATAATAAATCTTTCAATTTGGTTTGCAGCAAACACTCTGCTTCTATAATATGAGCTCTGCCAAATACCTTCTATTTCACACACTGTGTACATTAACACTAGGACTTGCAGTGAAGTCCCAGACCTGAAATTCACAAAGGTTTTTACAGTCCCCTATGTGTGCTAATGTGCTAAAAAGAATTTAAATTCTGCCAGATTCTACTACTATTGTAATAACCGGGTCAACAATTAATCCTTACACTTACAGTCTGTAAACTTGGTATTTAATGCTGAGTAGAACAGTTATAAGCCCTTGCAACAGGCATGTGTGTTAACCTAATTCCTTTTAAGCCACTGTTCTCTATTGTGTCCATCCAGAGGGCAAATCTCTATCACTGCATGAGACTTCACATTCTTAGAACATTAGAGACTTCTCCCAAGCTCTGCTTAATTTATTCCCCCCTATTATCAACAAATACTCAGAACAATGATAAATTAACCAATGCTAGGAGGATTTCTTCTGAAAAGAAGCAGAATGCTCTACAGAGAAAAGAAAAGCAACTTCTTAATCTTGCTGGCAGATGGAAACCCTACTGTTCACCACTGTACAAAACAAATCCAGGAAAGACATAATTGCTCCAGTGTGTTTTAGGTATAACCTCAGCAGTAATGTCACGGCTCCTTTAGTACGCTGCAACTGTGTCAGAATTAAGGGCTCTCTTTGGAGGAGATCAATTAACTTTGGGCATGACAGTTGTAAAAATAAGTATGATGATTTTTTTCCCACATTTTACATCTGCTGCAGACACCAATTTTACAAACAATGGGAGCTTTGGGGGTGGGTTGTTTTTCAGGTTTTTTCAGTAATCAGAACAAAAGATAGCACGGGGAAAGGTTTTATATAAAAGATTTTTTTCCTTACTCTCATTTAAATTGTAGGTTCTAGGGAAGAGATTATTTCAAGCCAAACCCACTGAGTATTTGAGTACCTATATATGGTTAAATTTGTTAAGACATACACAAAACTGAAGTTGAGATCTGCAGAGCTAGGAAAGAAATATTTTCCTGCAGCCTTAACAATCCTTTCTTGGATCCATGTGAAATCTCATACTAAATTAAATGCAAAGATACACACTCTAGAAAATTAACTCGTACCAGTCTTTTTTTCTGTGTCTGATGTCAGCTGCTGATGTTGAAATAATTATTTTATCTTAGAAATAATTAAGAAATTGAAATGACATAGCAAAACAGACGAATACATGCAGGTCTCTCTTGCACTATTCTCGGAAGATTGGACCATTTCACCTGCTGATCCTTGGGACTCAGAGAAACTTCAGCCAGGACCACTAGCTGCAAGTAGTGAAATCACCCTTTGATTTATTCATTTGTGCCAATTCTATGAACAATAATCTGAGAAACCCACACAAATTTTCACACAAGACAATTTCACTGAAAAATAAAGGAATGCTTAGAATGTGATATTCTTTTTCTACCTTAAAAGTTAATCAATCAGTTAAAATCAAAAGTGTTTTACATCATGAATAGTTCTGAGAAGAAATTTATACTTTTCTAGTTTAAAACACCACTTTGTACAGGTTTAGACTAGCTGGATACATTCAAAAGCTTTCACTCAACAAACAGATTCATATCTTCCTTACTAAGCAAATACAAATTAGTAGCAGTGTTAAGAGTGCATCCACAAAGAAAACTCTCCTTTTGCCATCACTAATTGGGCCAGTTCTGCATTCCTTCTGCACTTCGAACTCCCACTACTTTCCAAGCCTGTGTGGGGGAAGCACAAGGAACCTTTATATTTCCTAAGATGACAGCAAGAAGTATCTATTCTATATTAGAAACAAATCTGCTCATCACTTACACAGAAGGTCCAGAGTGTGTTTTCTATATATAAGTTCATAGTCTCATTTTCAGTAAGGTTTCTTGAATCTTTTTTTCACTCAGATTAAGAGCTAGATTTCCATTTGCTTGAAAAAGCTTATAAATAATAAAAAGGCTGATTTTTCATTTCTTACCCATGAAATTCAAATCAGTATCACAATAGTGCATTGATATCAAGCCCTTACAAAAAATTTATAGTGTTGAAGGCATGCCATTTTGACTAAATGAGTTTATTCATTCCAAACACATTACCAACAGCTTTAGTATTAAAGGTGCGGAAGAGGAAAGGAAATCAAAGAATGTATTTTAAAATAGTGAATTTTGTTTACTTTAGCCAAGTCATAAAGCAAAAACATTTTCTATAAAGAGCTGCTTAAGAGCTGGTGGGCACCGGGCTGACCAAGTATGAGTCACTGCTTTTCCCATTCAGCTGAGTCTCACTTCTGTAACTTTTTCTGTCTACAGAAGAAATAACTCAAGAGCCCAAACACTTCTTCACACACTGTTTCTTATAAGTATGAAAGACACCTCATACTTCTCTATTTTTTTTGTTAAATAAAGAAACTTGAAAAAAAAGTCAAGAATTTTAGGAATCTGTTAAGGTTTGGAATGGTTTCTGTTGTCTTTGAAAAGTCACTGCTATATGATTAACACTTTATATGAATACAGCATGCAATTTTCTTTTCATAGAGGTAGTTTATTAAAAGAAAATTGAGGAACAAGAGGATTTAAATAGCTTACAAGTGCAATTCATATTTTTCCCAGCATTCATATTTTATCCAGAATTTTCATTTAGTCATATTGTTTACCTGACATTTATGCTATTTTATTTTATTCCTTGGTATTTTCCCTCTCCTGTTTTAAAATAGGAATCATTATATCCTATGTTATCTTTAAATAAGATTAGAATGCATAACAGATGATTCAGAAATAAGTCCCTTGTACTCTATTAGAGAAATTAGGTCAAATTCTAGTTCCTCTGTAGTCAATGGAAAAACTCTTACTGACTTCAATAACAGATCAAGCCCTGAACACACAGCTCCCTGTAGTTCCTAAGCAAATAGCATACTGTATCCCAGAAAAGGTCAAGAACTAAGTTCTTTTCAGAATGCTTCTACAGACATAAGAATAAGAAGTTGTAGTTTTATATTTCTGAAATGTCCTTTACACAGAAGACTAGAAGACTGTCAATAAAGCCTTATAGTTTTGAATAAAGTTACCACAACCAAATTAGTTTGCTTAATGTTGCTGAATACAGTCCAGTAAGTATCAGTTCAGTTGATTTCAGTATAAGTTCTGTTGATTTTTCCTGTGCTGTTTGGGTTTAGATTTTCTTTTAACTTGTCATTTGCATCCAACCCATTATGTAAACATCGTCTCCACACACCCTACTTAATTTAGTCAGTTTTACTGTGAAAAGTGGGATAAGAAATAGATCATGCCTTTGAGGACGGTGTTTTCTTGAAGAAATTTAGTTCCCACATAGTAACGAGTAGCCGAATCCTTGAAGCTCTGCGAGGTTAATTCACCCTGGTAACTCCAGCGAGTCCGTGCAATTGCAAGAGGGATGAAATCTGACCCCTCCAGTCCCTGTCAGAAACGGGGCCAGCAGGGGGCAGGAGCTCTGATTGATCTGACACCGTCAAGGTTGTGCCCAGGTATAAAGGCTTGAATGGAAATTGATCACCTTTCCCTGGTGCCTCTAGGACGCCTGTTGATTCAGGGAATTCAGGTTGAGAAATACCTCGTTAAAATAATAAATACGGAAAAAAATAAACCTTTCATTTCGGAGAGTTAAGCCCCTTCACTGATGTCAGACCCACAGAAAAATAAAGACCTCAGTCCCAGCCAGGCTGGCCTCCAGATGCGCCTGCGGGCTCCGGTGGGCGGGAGGGAGGGAGAGAGGGAGGGAGGAAGAGGCAGCGTTTTCACCCCCCGCCACCGGGGACTTCACACTGCAGCTCGGCGAACTGCGAGCTCAGCTCAGAAAGCCCAGCTGGGCTGGGGGCGGTGCGGGGAGCCCAGGGAGAGCGGTGCGGACGGGAGAAGTGCTGGGTACGCGAGGGGTGGTGCGGGGGAAGGGGCGGCGATTCCTTTCTGCTGAGGCTGCTGCCTTGCTGCCTGGCTCTCGCTCCCCCCGCAAGTCCCCGCGAGCCGCGCCCTGCCCACCAGGTCCACGGACACCTAAGGGACCACTCGGTAGCCCGGGCAGGCTGTAGAGCGGGGAGGAGGCTGGGGACGGCGCTCCGGCGCTGACACCGCCCACGGGGAGCCCAGCGATGGTTGGGCTGAGCCCCCGAGCCTCCCCGAGCATCTCCGGGCCCGGCTCCGCTCGCACCACCTGCGGGGCGCCGGTGCCCCGGGAGCCACCCTCCGCAACGCCTGGGAAAGGGCCCCTGAAAGTGTATTTTCTCCTCCGCCTGCATCCTGGAAAACTTTTTGCCCACTAAAACCCGTTGCAAAAAGAAAAATAGAGGAGAACGGAGAAAATCAGAATAGAGAGCCTCCACCCCTCAGCTTTCCCTTTCCTCGCCCCTCCGAGAAGGCAGATACTTGTCGGTCAATTTCAGTCACAACCTGGTGAACTTCAGCAGTTCAACAAAACAAAGTTGGACGCACACTCCACAAAACAGAGTCCAGTAGTGGAAGAGGATAAGTCACTCTGTTCAACAAGAATTTCTTTCATTTTCCCACCCCGCCAGTGCATCTCCTTTACCTCATTAAAAACACATCTAAAGTGTAAGGCTGAGGCTAACCGAGAGCCATCCCTCCGCGGCACCTGGGAGGGACGTCCCAGCCCGCGCTGCCAGGGGCTCCCCGCGGGTCTGCGCGCCCGGAACCGGCCCCGAGAGCGCTGTCGCCTCCCGAGCACCGGGACTCGCTCTGACAGGTTTCCTCTGAAACGCAGCCTCAGTCGTGCCCTGGGGTCCTTCCCCGAGGAGGGGAGAGAGGCGACTGGACTCCCCGGCTCCCCTTGGCTTTCTTACCTCCTCTGACCTCTGCAGTCCGGAGAAGGAAAGAGAAGGTGATGAGCACGGTTACAACCGAGTCCCAAGGCCACCTTCTCGTTTTCCACCTTGTGGACCATCTCTGCATCTCCATGCTGGGCACCCACAAGTGTGAATTAAACACGGGCGCCTTCAGTCTATACCAGCTCCGTCCTTTCCACTATATTCCCAGAGATGACTTCTCCTATAGAGCCATACGTGATAAACCGAGAGAGGTTTTCTCTCTCGCCCCGCTCCCGCTCTGCCCGGCCTTGCACAGGCCCCTCCGACCCGTCCTCCCCGGTGCCCTGCCTTCAGACTGAAGGGAGATGAGGGGCTTTAATCAAAATGCAAAGAGCTCCGCATCCCCCTAAAGGTTTCATCCCGTCAGAGGGCTGGGCGAGCGGCTCCCAGGGCCACCCCTGGAGCCCGACTGACACGCCAGCCGCCGGGCGGAGGCCAATCGCGGGGCTCCCCCGGCCGCCCACAGCACCGCCCTCCGCCTCGGCGGCGGCACGGCGGCCGCTCCGCGGGCACCG
>VYZT01024308.1:109824-134017 GCA_013400735.1 Pomatostomus ruficeps | reverse complement strand
CAGGGCGAGTTTGAGGAGAGGAATATGCGTGAGAGGAGCCGGGGCGCGGAGGTGGAGCGGCTGCGGGGTGGCCCTTCGGGCTCCCCGAATCCGCCCGCAGGCGTTGGTGCGGCGGCAGGTCCGGCCCTGGCCGACCGTCCGTTCCCCCTCACCCCCCTCCCAGGCGCAGCTTGGTCTCACACACCCTTGGGGACCTCCGGGGGCTTCGCTTTAAGGCTCTGTAAGAAAGGAGAGAGCGGGGTGGTGAAGGAAAAGCCCGCCACCGAACACTGCCATTCCCCGCCTCCCCGCGTCCTGCAGCCCGCGGAGCCAGGTGTCGGCTTCTGGCCAGGACACCCCGCTCGCACTCCCGTCCTGTCTCACCTGTGCAGCACTCAGTGACTCCGGCAGAGCTTAGCTGTGCATCAGGTCCAGCCGAAACCCTCTGTTGGGATCAGGTTCTGCCCTGGCTCCTCTGGAAAATGAGAGGAAACCATGGTCACGTTTTAGTAGAAATGTATATTATTTTTTTTTTTAAATCTGCCTTCACTGAGATCTTTAATGCCTTACAGCAATTAATAAACATTGGGTTTATCAATAAAATACATGCTGCTTTTATATGTCAAATTTCAGATATTTATTATCCTTTCATAAAATATCTTATGTTTTGCTGCACTCCATTAATATACCTAGTTCTTTCTGTCCTTGGTTTTCTGAAATGGTATAATTGTTATTAGGTTTGCAACTGAGGGGCTAAGGTGCAGGGCCCAGTTATGTCTGATCTCAAGTGCTGTGCATTGGGTGCCATTCACTGAAGAGATACTCAAGGTTATTCTGGCACTTCAGGTAGTTACCCACAGTGCAGCTGTGGAGCACCAAAATGCCATGCGTGTCTGACGTGTAAAAACTCATGCATAGAATCATTAAAGTTGGAAAAGACCTCTAAGATCATCAACCATTTAACCCAACAGCACCATGTGCACCACTGAACCATCTCCCCAGTAACTGTGAGCCTACTGCCAAGTGCTTATAGAATATTTCATTCTGTCTTACAATTGTCTGTCTTACACTGTAACTACATACAGGTCCCCGGAAGTCAGTACTATTATTGTCGCTCTGCCAGTCTGTGTGGTTCTCAGTCATTTACTAGATGCTTAATAAACTTGCTGTTTCAGCCTCCTACCTTACAATGGTAGGTAGTCTCAATGGCAATTTATTATTTTTACTCAATACTTTGTTTTGGGAAAATCTCATGTGCTATAAAGTTTCAGGTTTCCTCTTCATGCTTGTAAATTTTCTGTCACCAGCATTCTTGCTGCATCCAGTCTCTATCACACATTGCTCTGACTTTGTTTTGAGCCTTTCTGTTTACCTGAATGAATACAGCTAAACTCTTCCCTAGTAAAAAGGAAAAAGTGTATCTCTGCCCAGAAGAAATGAAAGCATTTCAGACAGTGGTGAAAAAGAACAAGTATTCTCACAGTGTAGAGAATAGTAATTTTACACAGTGCCTTTACCGTTATTTAAGTTTTAGGGGATGTGGTTCATCTCCCACACAGTGGAAAGATACCCACTGATTTTCATGGTCGTACATCAATCCAAAGCAGAACAAAAAGGAAAAAATGCTAAGTATTAATCCATAATAAATAATTAATAAGTATGTTAATTGAGGTAACATACTTATATTACTATAAAAATCTGTATAATTCTGTATTGATTCTAGTACCAGAACCACTTTACTTTAGAGCTAGCTCAGTTATTTTTGTGTGCCAGGATGTCAAACCACACAGATGTAATAAATTGCCATCAGATTCAGCAGTTACAAGAGAAAAGCTACATGCCATTTAGGTGAAGATCCATGTTTTGCAGCCCATCCAATTCATTATTTAGGGTTATTGATTTACATTTAATTGATTTACATTTAGCTTATTTTCCTAGTTATTGTTCATAATCATCTAAATTGTAGTGTTGGTGTTCTAGAGTGAAGTAATTGCAGCTATGAAAATATGTCAAAGAATAGATAACGATTCAGGGCATAGATAAACTTTATGAATGCCATAAAGTTATTCTTCAAAGATTTTTATTAGAAATTTTCAGCTCTTACATGTAATTTCGAGAGAAATATTTTCTTTCTTGAATCTGAAAGAGGGTTAAAATATGAAAATATTTTCAGAGAGAAACAGAAGAGAAGTGCATGATGTTATTTATTAAATCGTCTGTGATCCACAGTGGTTTGTTCTTTCTGTCGACTTTTTTGTTCCTCATTACTCTTCAAGACAGTTTTAGTGAATAGAAAGACTAAGCACTGTGACATTCATTATGTTCTGTCCCTGATACATCAACGTTGGCAGATTAATCCGTGTTTAAATATTAGGAATTGCTCTCTTGTATGTGCACAGATGGGTCATTGTTGTATTTTGGGGCAGAGAGGGGGAGGGGTTAGGAACTATGGAGAAGAGAATATGTTTCCTTGGACCACTGTAAGTTGCAAGAAACTCACAGCAGCAGCTCTCTCACATTCTTCAGGCTATAGGCACCACAATGAAATGTAACTGTAAATGTGGTGTTCTTTGGCTCTCTTGCAATCACACCGTGTTTTTCTAACATGTCCCTTGACAGCACCAAAAGTGAGAGACTTCTCTCTCTGTATAAAGGGGTCATTTCACTGGGAATAAATAATGCACTGTAAAGAAGAGTATGTTTTTATTGTTGGTTTCCCTGTATCTCAGAGACATTGACTTGACTTTTTTTTTTCTAGTTTCACACAGATATTGATGCCCTCTCCAGTTCTGTTCACAGTAATGAAGTAAATGTTGCAAAATAAATATCTGCCTTAAAAGTCATCACCCTCTGCCTTCTCTGTTGCTTTAATTCTTTGGTTTAGGTAGGTGGGTGTTTTATCATTGTCTCATTTCTGGTGCAAATCTAGGTTTGCTGAGAGTTTTCTGTGATTAATATTAGGATGAAAAGTGAGTTATACTGCTTCAGAGAAATGAACCCTTGTAAAAAAAAAAGGTGTCTCACTGATGAAGGTCAGTGGAACGATCTCTGCTAGATGAAATGCTGATCAGCTCCTTTTTGTAGTTTTAAAGGGAGAGAAATATATAAACACACGCATATAGACAAAATAATGACAGTATTACTTACCATGATGCTATCTTCAAGAAGGGTAATATACCTTTTGCTGCTATCAGTAGTAGCTTACAGCTTCACTGAACTCCCTCAGTTCCATTAGCTAAGGTTTTGAAGAATGAAGCCAAGGCTTTCTCTTACCCTCAGCAAACCTTTTTGGGCTAAGGAGTGACTCAGTGCCCATTGATTCTTTCAGATTCCCAAGAATTAGAGAGGAAAGAAGATAGTAAAAAAAATTAAGTACAAAACAGCATAGTTCAGTTCTCATTAGCTCAGGTACCACAAGACTACAGAAATATTTGCATTACTAGTTTTTTTTCCTATGGAGAATGTATTGAGAATGACATAAGCAAAGCTGGAGTGGCAGCTGCACTGTGCAACCTTACACAGATCCAAAAGCAGGTCAGTGTTGTGGCCAGAAATTGGATGCGTATTTGTTGCTGTGTGTATATTGAAGGTTGAATTTTTACAGTTTCTGGTGAAAAAATCCTGACAGTTCTAAATTGAATGTGCACTAATGGGAGTTGCTACTAGAAATACCAACGTGAGAGGCTAAAACTCCCAGGCCTGTGTAAGGAATGAAGTCAGTATTAAGGTTAGAATTAGGGATTTAAGGGGTTAAATGACATGACTGCTGTTTGAAATAGTCCGCTGATTTGGAAGGGGGCTGTACTTGATAGGAATTGATACCTCTTGCTGCAGGGGTTTATCCCATTTTTTAATTATATGGTTAACACTGAGAGTTAAAAATGTCAACCATCAAACTTGCATCCTGTTCCTCAGCATCATGAAGATAAGGACAAATTTGGAGACTCTTATCTCCAGTGTTCTTCGAAGATAAGATCAAAGCAAGACATTAACCTATGCTGCTTTTCACTTCAGGGATGATACCTCAGAAATGAATTAGTAGAATCCTTCTTCCAGAACTTGGTTGACAGAAACACAGGATATTGTTAACAATACGAAAAGAGAGATTTGACACAGTGGTAGGGTTGAGGATTTTCTAGTCTTAAGAAGGCAGATTGTTCCTGCTGACCCCTGGAAATAATAATTGTTTTGATAGAAACATGTGCCTTGAGCTGTGTTAGTCCTATAGGAACTAGAAGACAACTGCTTAGGGAGTAGGTATGACAATTAGGTTTAGGCCAAAGGTTTTAGCTAAGAGCCATAATACCTTTCTACAAGTTCCCCCAAAGTTAAGTGTGTTGGTAGAAATCACTGACTAATGCTGCCATTAACTATGGGGTTATGTGCTATGGTGTTAGTTAATTCAAGTTCTAGTTTGTATTCGAGTAATAGTGTTGGGGTTTGAGAATTGTAGCTATAATAAACCCTGAGTAATGCAACTATGTAAGGCTGCCAAAGATGAGTAGAAGGTGAGTATTAATAGAATCTGATGTATTGTATTGTGATTTCCTATAGAAACTAGTGCTCTGCCTAAACTACTATTAGAAATTACTTTAATGCTGATATTTACATTCTAAATTGTCACAATTTCCACTTCCATTTTGAATCTATGGGAAGCAAGGAGATAAGAAGGAGGTGGGCACTAATAGAAGCCAGTGCTTTAAACGAACTGGCAGAAACCAATGCCTTGGTCTCCTGTAGGCGGGGAAGAACTCTGGTATAAAATAGAGGGTTTAAGTCTTAGGAAAGTAAAGGATCAACAGGTAAATCCATTTCATACAAATGCAAAATCTTATCAGCAATCTTTGTACTTATGTAGTTGTAGTCTGCACATGCCACAGAGGTGAGAGTACTGATACAGCTCCAAGGCTTATGCTGTGCTTTCTTCTCTCAGTTTGTACAGGAATCCTTGCCCTTGGAGGGTGTTCTTAGGATTTGAAATAGATTAAGGGTATGGCTTTGGAAGAGGATGACTGAGTATAAAGGACATACTTTATGGCAGCATCTACAGCATTCCCAGAAATAAGAATTAATAAGACTCAGCTCACATGAAGTGAAGCCATTGGCTTTTCCTCTAGTAATTGATTCTGTAGTTATTAATAATGGAAGAATTAGAATCAGGAGGGATTTAGGACTTTAGGATTAATGTTTGAAAATCTTTAGATTGAATCTAGTAAATAAAATGGTCCAGGGAATGTTTTGTGGCCCTGAGGTGTCTAGTCTTCTGGACAGAGTTGAGATTAGATTTACTATCTAGAATCCAATTTACTGCTAGTCTCCAGAAGGTTTTTAGAGGCAGGGAAAAAAACCCCAAAACCGATGCCATTTGTTCTTTTCCAGTAATGATTTACTGTCTTTCAGTTTAGGATTAGGAAAGTGCCAAGACTTCAGTTTGCAATCAATTTTTACAGATCTAAAGTGTTAGGAAGGCTGCTGTTGACAGTAGGAGAGGTTGAGATGAGGGCTATAATTCATAGACAACGTAATTTATTGAATCTAGAGATACAAAATGGTCTGGTATCCTCAAGATCCAGTATCTTATTTTCAGTTTGCTATCTTTTTCATCTTCCAGGTCTGTATACAGTCTTCATTAAGGTTACACTACAAGCGATGAGTTCAGGAGACTGGGTTATTGCTGGGGAATACGAAGCAGCTCATTGCT
Organism: Pomatostomus ruficeps; assembly: GCA_013400735.1. Classification (NCBI taxonomy): domain Eukaryota; kingdom Metazoa; phylum Chordata; class Aves; order Passeriformes; family Timaliidae; genus Pomatostomus; species Pomatostomus ruficeps. Next base: position 128,337 of record VYZT01024308.1, on the reverse strand, counting down.
TTCAGTTGTAAATGCCTTGTTTTCAGCAATGGGCATAGTGAAGGCTAGGGATAAGATTGACTTGAGGGTTAGGATGGAAAAAGAATATTTTCAAGACCCATGTTTACAGCAAGATTCTTCAAAGCTTGAAGAAATAGGATGTTCTGTGGAATTGTCGTGAGTTTATGTTCTTTTTGATACCCATCTGTATGCAAATAAAATTAGGAGTTGGGGTGGAGTTAGGAGATACCATTTGGAAAGGAAAGCTTAAACATACTGGATAATTGTTGGAGATAATTGTTTGATTCTGCACAGCTCTCTGAACAGCTGTCACATTGTCATGGGCTATCTCCTGGTTCAGGTATGCTGTAAGTGTTGCTAAACAGACTACACCTGAGGTTACAATTTACCAAAGTTTGTACTCATTCACCCCCTTGCTGCAGTGAAAAGAATGTTTAGGATTGGAGTTGTGTTCAGTGCTTCAGGCAATAAAATTGAAGGGTCTGGCTTTCCCAAACACTGCGGGCTTTGCTGGTATTATGAGAATCCATCATTTTTTGTTATAAATGCTGGTTATGTTGGTAGGTGTTAAAGGTTGGGCTTGAGAATTCTCTCGGAGAGCCTGAATTGTCAGTTGATTTCATGTTTGCTGTGGTTATTGGTCTAGTTATGGTTGTGATTTAGGAAGAAAAGGATGAAGAACCCTCCACATTTGGATTCTCTGTGCATCAAAGGGCGAGGAAAGAAACTGGTGTTATCAGGACTTAATGCATTATTTTCAAGGTTTGGTTTTGTGATTGTTGTTGCTGGTTTTATTTACATAGTCATAATTGAGATGCTTGGAAAAAATTAGTTTATTGCTTGCTTCTGACCTGTCTGTGCAGACAAGATGAGGGCAGGTGTTTTTAGCTTGAGCCTCCTAGCCCTACTTTGATGCACACCTCCACATCACACAGGTGCCTTCCTTCACGTGTTCTACTCCCCAACCCTCCTTTTGATCAATGTGCTTTTAATTTTTATATGAGAGAAAAAGTAACTACATTTACATAAAATCTTGCCACAATTAAGGAGCACCGTTTTTTCCTTAACTTTGTTCTTTTCATTGATCAATGTAGTCTGACAAATTTGTGATTCTCTATGAGGTTCTCCCTTTCTTACTTTACACAGCCTTAATATACACAAAAGTAAGCACTGTTTTAATGCTGATGCAGGTGATCTCTTTGAGGAGCTTCCACATATTCACATTTGTGAATAGAAGATATTCTGACTGGAATTTCTCTGGGAATGTGCTATGTGTTTGGCCTCAGGTTAAAACAGAATGCTAAAACTGTCTGCCTATGGAGTTCATTGAAGAAAAGCAGCAATAACTGTATTTCCTGGTGTCATTGACTTAGCTGGATCTTAATCATGTTTTGTAGAATAATCTGGTCTTCTTACACCTCCCTCCCCAGAAAACTGTTGCTGAAATATTGTTTTACAGCATATAAACAGCACATTTCCATCCTGTTCAGCAAGCCACAGGAAGTGTCAAGTGTCCTGCAGCATTCCCAGCTCAGCTTTGTCATTCGGCTCAGGTTTTTGAAGGTTTATGTCAGCCAAACTCCCTAAGCTTTCAAGGTTCACCTACTGGTACTTTATAGGACTGCATTGTGTAACACGTACAGCAACCCACCATTCTTCTAATTTGTATTAATTTCTTTTTGAGATCATAGCCTGCTGTAGTCACAATTGTACTTTGTTCAAGAGAAAAAACAAAAAGAGCAATTAGTGTAATGTGCAATACATCTTCTAAAGTATAATGCATAAGGGATACTAGAATTTTCCTCATTTAAGACAGCTGAAAATGAGACATATATATTGGATACTGTTTCTCAGATTCTGCTTGGTTTTTATATATTGCTATTACACACCAGAACTGCCAGAAATCTGCATTTTGATTGCTATTTCTGAATTTTTCCAACAGCCAACTAAAATGTGAGCCTGTCATGGTTTTGCAACACAGCTCTTTCAAGTATTTGTCTTCAGTTGCTGGTATTTTTTGGGTCCTATGGAGTTTTTTTGTTTTGGGGGGGTTTTTTTTACATTTTATCTGAAACTTCCTTTTGCTGGAGACCAGTTGAAACAGATATGTGGGCTGGGAGAGCTCAAAGGGGCCAGTGTAGACAGGCTCAGTTACTCACATTGGCACCTGTTTATCGTATTATCAGAGAGAGTGTCCCTCTTTAGTTCTGCTTTAATCAGTGTTGTTCTTGAAGCAGTGGGCCAATACCTACATAGCACAGTCCATTTTTAATCATGACTTGGGACAACATACGAACACAGATGTTTAAAAGGCCTCTTAGAGTCCCTCTTCTGCATTGTTTTGTGGCATTGTGTTGTGTTGGGGGGAGCACTGGTGGCCTGTCTAATACACAAGGAGGCAGTGCAGGCACAGACTAATGGTCTGCATGTGTCACACACTTGCAGCCTGTTTATTAGTTCTTGGCAACATTAGTGCTACCACCCTCACAGTTCCTTTTAACTGAAAGAAATTAAGACATGGAGAGAGTTAAGAAGGTGAATTTCTAGCAGCAAATGAATTTATGTTCAGCCATGATAGTCCTGTACTTCCTGTACATGGAAACCTCATAACTGATCACTTGTTAAAGCATTTTGAAGTAGAAGAAAAGTTGATCCTGTTCTATAAGAAAGAACACAGAGAAAACAAAGGTAGCATTTCAGGGAGGCCTTGTGCCTCAGGAGACTTCATTTCATACCTGCCCAGTCTTGAGAAGATGAGGGCCAAAACATAAAGTACATCTATTTAATAATAAAAGAAAAAGTACATTAGTAGTTTATAATTTAATAAATATAAACATCCCATTTTATTTAACTAATATTCCTCCAAAATTACATGTACTGTCAAAGAAGTCACAGAGGTTGCCAATTGACAACTGCCTTGGAATATGAGAGTGATGTCAGTTTTAAAATATTTCTCATTATCCACCTCAGTTCATAAAATAATAGTCATTTTAGTAAACCTAGCTGATGGAAACTGAATCACATGCATTAGCATGCCATGTAATATACCTTCTCTACTAAATTCTGGTTTTATCCCAGAAAAGAAAGAAACCTTTTTGAGGAAAGTGGTTATGTGTAGTAGTTTTAAAATTTAGGCACGGAACAGCTTTTAATTTGAGTTGGTGCCTTTTAATTGTCTAAGATTTGAAAATTCTGTTTGGACTGACCATTCCCTTTTGAAGTGTGAGGCAGCCTTCAGTACACAGGCCCTACAAAGTCTTGGGGACTGGTCCCAGGAGCCCAGTGGGCTGGGTGTGTTAACAGCAGTTCCCAGAGGCATTGCGGAGTTCATGTGACAGGGGATAACACTGAATAACAAGGATTGCACTAAAACTGCCAGATTGCCTTAAGCTTCCTGTCCAAGGGCAGAGATCTCTGCAGAGAACAAGATTCCTCTCTGAAAGGTGGTGTGTTTACATGTTATTTGGGAATTTGTATGGACGTTGAAAAGGCAAGTCAAGAAAATACTGTTTTGATCATAGTTTCATGTAAAAAATGTGAATATTGCTTTTGATATTAGGACAAATGGGGGAATATAGCATCTCTGTGAGAATCACAAAAGAATCAGTAAATACAGGATGAGCAGAAATCTTTTCATACACCTTTTCCTCTCTGATGTTATCTTGAAACTGTGATACACCTTTTTTCTCTACAATGTGTGTTACACTAAATGATCAATATGTTGATTTCTACTTCATTCACTCTTAGTGGTGTTCATGTCCCCTTAACGCTTTAAAAAACGTATTTAACAGGTGCTCACAATGCTACAGTAATTCTGTTGCAGTTGGTAATAATCTCAGCTGCCCGTATTCTGATCTTTTTCCAGGAAGTGATTATTTTCTAGTCAATACCATGAAAATTAATAATTTTATCAGAAAAATATCAAGTTTTGCTTTCAACATGTATCTTCAAAGCAGAAGTGGGTGTCCAAGCCCTGCTGTCTGCCAGGCACATTGCCCAAACTATAGAATAACTAGATTCATTTGTAGCCTGTCTGAACTGAAGCAAAAAGGAACGAGGTCTACTACTGTAGTAATGGTTGAGGAAGATGAAAAAGTACAAAATATAAAACTCTGGATTAAAATACATCTTAATTTATTTCTATCTTAATGAAATTATATAAAATAGGCAATAAAAAATAGGAATATGGAAGTTCACACTTGGATTCTTAGTTAAAGAAATCCAGGCTCCTTACATTTCTTTTTCCACCACGCCATTCTTTTACAAGTCATGTGATCAGACACTCAAAATTAAAGGGTATTGATTATCAAACTGTCATAGCGATAAGTAAATGTTGTACTATATAACCTTCAGTGATGCTAGTGAGTCCCAAATTCATATATTTCAGTATTAAATTTGTTCTGGTAATTTTTACATAGATTATGAGAATGTAAATATTTTTCTTATTTACATAATGAAAGTTACAGAGGTATAATGAAAAGCATTTGGATTACTTTATACATAATGCCTTGAAATTAGATTGCTAAACAAAAACATGGTTCAGAAAAAAATCTGAACATTCCAAAATCTACTCCTGTGGAAAGACTATAAAATGAGTTGCAAAATTTCTGAAATACAGTGGGCAAAATACTGAAGGTTGAAATAGGCCTATTTGTTTGTAGTGCTGTGACATGAAAACCAGAGATGACCCGTCTGTGACAGGTGCAGTATTGGTGCAGATTCTCAGTGGTTGGAGAAAGCAAGACTTGGATAAAGTTACAGCCTCTACAGTGAATATTTTCAGATTCTGAAGTATAGGAGACAGTGGTTATTTTATAGTATGGATTAACTTATTGTATCTGGTATGATTCCAGATGATGACTGCAGTAATTTTCCAAAATTTATTGTATGGTTTAGTCTTCTAATTCTATACCAAATTATAATCAGATATGTAATCAAGACTGAGAAATGGAGAGAAAAAAAATTACTCCAAATATTGGCCATTATATATATTATACCCTATCATTCCCAGATCGCTCAGAATCCCTTAGTCTTCCTAAAGATAGACATTAAGGATCATCACATTTGCAGACAATAGCCTTTTCAAAGCTGGGCTTTGTCATGCCAATAGGATTTTATACATCTGTTTTTATTTTTAAGTATGTAAAAGGCTCAAAATTCATTCCAGATGATATATAACAATCTTGTCTTTTAGTTTCCCCTAGATAAAAACATCCAACCTATCTTAACTATAAATACTGTTTCTATTCTTTATTTATTCTCACTTCTGCAAGCCAGCTATGATTATGATCCTTCTATTATTTTGGCAGGTGCTCAGTTTTTAAGCATGTAAATATATTTGTGTACCTCATTGGGGTTTATATCTAAATATGTCTTTTTTCTCCCCAGGGCTAGTTCCAAATTCTGTAAGTTGGCGGGAGTAACTGACTCTCTGGTGGGAGTAACTATGACTCTCTTAAGACGGGACCATTGTTGCTAACTGGGCTCAGCTGCAGAGGCCGTACCTCCACGCGATTTTGCTGGATACCCTGCAAAGGGTAACCAAATCGGCCTTCTGCCCCAGTGCGGGGGAATTGGGACGCTCCCACCCCATCATGTGGCATTACCACCCACATGGTAGTATCTGAGGTGTACCACCTGGTGAAACAAAACTCATGCGACTCATGATCAGCCAGTCATGAGACATGGGTCACCAGGCTCCTGACCCACAGAGGTGGTAGAGTTGGGTAAAGTCAGCAGTCGCTCCGGGCGTAGTACTGCTTGACTTCTGGGACCCCCACTCTGGAGCGCGACGTGTCATTGCCGGGCCAGGGCCAGCTTGGTTTGACGTCTGTGTCTTGAGGGGGACATATGTCTGCCACGCAACTGTATGACAGGGCTATATTTCGATCTGGTGGCCCCTGGGTGCATTGATTGTTCCGACTATATGGGCACGCCTGGACTCCTGCGACCGCCTCCTGATGGCTCCGCACTGGTTGCAACCCAGTGGTGTCGAGCAGCGGGGATGCAGCTTGAATCAGACCCCATCTGTGCATTCGGTTGTGCCAAAGACCGGCATATACATTCATGCCATGCAGGGACACGACACTGGGAGTGCGTGACACTGCCCCAATCCTTGACCGGATTGAGACTCCACTTCGGTGGGAATTTCGTTTGCCTCACACTGCCCGGTGTGGGATGTCATGACAGTTGTCCAAATTCCATCTGTAAATTGGGACGAAATTGACTGATTTTGACCCTGGTGGATGGGCCACTGTCACTTAACCCAGAAAATGTACATACACTCCGTGTGTGTTCACAAAATAGCTAGACATTTCTAAAATCAGTATATGTAACTGGGGGGTTTATATAGGAAAAATAGAATAAGTTTCTATTTCCTGGGCATTTGTATGGTGCTAAGACAAATATAAACCAGAATGATGATACCATCATTTCGAGGTGAAGAAGTGTTGAAATGGATGGACAAACCAAAAAGGATGATTGGTTCACTCTATATACTCTTCTGTTGGACCCAAAATAATTATGGTATTGAAAATACCTGGAAAGACCTATAGGACGCAGGGAATGAGAAAGCCTCACTTGCAGAGCTCTGCTCTTTGGGAAAGGAGAATAACTAAATGAAAATGGACATTCAGTGCCCACCATTCAGTGATGCCTGTGCTGCTAACAGCAAGGGGAAGAGATTGAGGAAGTGTTGATGTTAAAACTCAGAAGAACAATTCCAGATAGTATCTAAGATAAGCTCCAATCTTGCAGTTTTGCCATTTGAAATAATCCTTTACATTCCTACAAACCTCTGCTAAATTGCATCTAATTGAATAGGCCAGAATTTCCCACATTTTAAGATACTGAGGCAAAATTCTTCATGAATATGTAAGCAAGCATAGCTATCGACTTCCATGGTCTCATGTCAGGTTGCTAGAGCTCTGAATTTGGCCTGTTTGCCTTTGGAGCCTAAAGTGAGTGTTCTGTGAATGACAGTGTTGCAAGAAAGATGCATTTTGACAGGAGTGAGAATAATGAACAGGCAGGTGAAAATACCTGGGCATGTTTTGGTTCGTGGCAAACTTCACAAGCAGGAGAGCCACTGACATCAGAGTTGCCTGTGGGTCTATCCCTTTGCTCGTCTCTGTCAGGGTTCATTTATCAGAACTGCTTTGTCTCCAAGGGCTTGTACCCTGATGTCTTACCTGGGCCTGTAAGGAATTTACTAGTTATTATCTGCTTTGAATATGTCTCATATTCCCAAGAAAACTCCGAAACTATTTCTTTATTATAAAAAGGGATGGGAAAGAGATGGTAGCTTGTAGTCCTGTTATTTGTTTAGAAACATTATTTGTGTTACTATAACTTTATGATGTTTCTCTGAAACTCACCGGACTTACTGTTTTTGAGAAAAAAAACATTAGAAGTACCCATTAAATTATCTTACAAAACGAGGCTCCTAATTTATTTTACATTACTTACCCTTACTCTGTTAGCCATATTGTGAAATTGAATGTCCTCCTGCATTGAGAAAGAGGAACACAAACAACGTTTTAAGAGCTGTGGTGGAGAGAGCAGTAGCACGCTGTCACAGTCGATATTCATAAAATTTCAAGCACCTACATTGATCAAACAATAAAAAATGAAATGAAAGAATGCACAGTTTGATTTCAAATATGTCAAGCTGCTACAATCTACTAACTTTGAAACCTGACCACAAGTTTGCATTACCCACATTTTCTGTTTAATTTCCAGCTGTGGGAGCCACAGGAATGGGCTGCAGGCATGGGAATGTTGCTGCTGTCGCTTCAACAGGGAGTTTCCCTGTTCCTGACTTCCCCTCCCCATAGGCAAAATGGTCTGGCTTGTAAAACAGTGGCTTCTTTCTATGCAGAAGGCAGCAGCAAGAGATGCAGGAATTATTTTGTTTTTGAAAAATTTCCCTCAAAAATAGATGTTCAGTGCTTTGCTTCCTTTCTCACTTTTTAGGCCTCTCACTTTAAAAAATGTGTTCATATTAATTTCTTAAAAGAATTTCTGTTTTTATTGAATAAAATTAAAACTGTGTATTCTGAGGTCATGATTTGGTAGATAACTCAGATCCAAGGTTTTTAATAATTTGTTTAAAGAAATATTGTTAAACATCAAGAGTTTAAAAAAATTGAAGCCCATGCCAGCCTTTTATGGGTCTATGTCAAACCTATGTTTGGGGAGCTTGCAAAACCACCAAAACAAACTAGCAAATTGTCTTAATACCAGTAAAGGCCATTCCACGGGAAAAGATGACCTGCCTCAGAAAACAAACCCTCCCCTGCTGTTCCCTCACCAGTAAATCAGCCTGCAACAGAAATATGCTCCTTTATCCATTCAGCAAGTATCTGAGCATGAAATTAAAAAGTCTCATTTTAAGTGAAAAGAGCAGAGATCAGTAAGCTCTTCCTCAAGCACATGTTAAATAAAACCCTTGTGGAGCTGCTTATACAAGAGCTGCTAAGGATTCTCCGCTGTTGTGGCACTGCCAGGAAGCACAACCAGGAGGGCTGAGTGGTACAGAACATGCTGCTGCACTGTGAAAGTAAGCAAGTCAAATTTAGCAGTAAGATACTTTTAAAATTAACAATTGAGCACTGTGTTCCATCTACCGTGTGATGAAAGGTGTATTGTGTCACTTGTTTGATCACAGCTTATTGTGCACTACAATTTGGAAAAAGATGAAATTAGGCCTGATGAGGGATTAATTCAGTTCAGGTGAAATTTTTCAAAGGGAAGGGATGTTGGGGCTTCCCTGGAATGAGCTTCTGAGTGTTATTGACCATGCTCACCTGGCAAAGCTTTCGCAGCTCAGTACAAGCAGCTAGGGAGTTTGCAGAGGACCTGGTAAATCCTTATAGGGCCAGGAGCAGATATATAGCCACATATAAAGGGACAAGGGAAGTCTCCTTGGGCCTTAAAAAGGATTTCTGAATTTATAGCAAGCTGAGACTTGACAACTGCTGGACCTGGGAGCAGGATTTGGATATAGAGAGATCAATGGTAGGGAAGAAATTATTTACAAATTGTTGTCTAAACCTGCCTTTTTAAACAGGTTTGTGTTATGTCTATTTGAAAAGCTACCTTGTTCCAGTTAGGGTTCTACTGAAACCTAGCTTAAGAATGGAAAACCTTTAACCACTTTTGAACTGTTGATCCTTAGGAAAGTGCTAATAGTTCTGCCTTGAAGTCCTGGATTGCTTCCTGCCCTTTTACACAGGGTTATAAAAGAAGTCTTCTCTAAAGCCAATACGTTGATTCTTGTAAAGCCAAGCTGGATCTATCTCTTTCTTAGCATATTCCTGTGGTGAGTTTGAGTTGCAAAAAATTCCATTTATCACCCATCTTTCATGATTTCATTTGCATTTGCTTTTTCAGCCAACTTTTCACAACATGCCTGTAACACTCCAAACATTTGAGCAGTCTGGAGCTGACTTTTTTTGTTCTTGAAATGAACTGCCACAAAAATGTATTCTCTGTGCCAGTTACGGAGCTTCATCTCACAGTTATGGTAACCTGAAGACCAAAAGGACAATTTTTTACCCATGTTGAGTTTCTTTGAGATAGTCTATTAGACCAAAGGAAACAAGGAGTGAGAGCTAGGACTAGGAGAATGATTTAACTTAAATGGGGAAATTCTCTGAGTTAGTAAGTCCTGCGATGCTAGAATTGAAAGCCCAACATTCCTATGTAAAAAAAGCAGATCTGGTCGATTTTTAAAACAACCACTAAATACAATTTCTTTGCTATATTTTTTCTCTTTTTCCAAGTCTGTAAAATGAGACTCATAAGGCTAAGGCAGTCCATATAACTCAATTTAAGTATCTTAAGTTGAGGAAAATGCCTAAAAATACCATATATTTGCTTTAAAAGAAAATCCAGCTGTATGGTTTATCGTGAAGTTTTCATCACTCATCATTGTGCTGTAACTTGATGCTAATTCCTGCTGTGGTAAATTCTGTAGACTTCCCTTCCACTCTGTATATTTTAGTATGTACTGCAGAATAAGTATTCAGAAATCACTAGCAAGGAAGATGGCTAATGACAAGCTTGAGTTCTCAGACATAAATATCTCTGTAAGAGAACTTTAATTCAGACCATGCACAGTATAAAGTCATCCTGATACCACTTTTATTTACATGGTCATTTAAGTAGACTCAGGTCCATGTAAGTTATCAATAAGTGCTATCAGAAGCACATGATATGGCCTTCATTAGCTGAGATTATGCTATTCGTTTACTCACTATAAATCTAAGAAAATCAATGTGTCAGAAGTATAGGCGGTTTTTTGCTTATATTCTTACTAGGATGGATTACTATAAGCATGTTATGAAGTTTTCTGTCCCTTGCCAATCAATATGCTACTAGGAGTCCTTTGCCTATTGTTTTTTGACAGGTACGAAAATGGATTGCTATTTACTATTTCAGTTTTGCATTACTCAACAGCAGACCTAGGAGATAAGCTAATTCTGCGTGTTTATATTCCGTATTTTCTGAAAATTTATTGGGTTTTTAATTCCTTTAGATTTCTTTACTTATATTTTAGTGAAATGCCAAATAACTGAATTTATAAATTGATAAAATTAAGATTATGGATTGTTGGTATACCTCCCTACCAAACTGGGCAAATTATTTACTCCCTTTTCTAAATCTTAACTGGATTTCTTTCTCAGGCCTGAAAAATATTTCAGCTACTTGTGTTGTATGTAAATTGAGTCAGTATCTGCATTCCTTTGACTTCTTGCCTGGTCTTCCTATTCACCTGTGCAAGGTTTGAAGACTGCCTCACACTGTGCTTCTCTAAGCAGCAAAGCACATTTCTCCCTTGGGAGTTTATAAAATGCCAGTCACAGCTGTGTCTGTCAGTACAAGTAAAGTTTCTTCCAGAGACTGCATCTATCTAACCCCAGTTAAGTTCAGTATCTTTGGGTAAAGCTTCCCAGCCCTTCCTGATGGTGTCAAGAACATGAAGTCATGGTACTCTAAAAGTATTTTAAATCAGATAGATACAACTTCCTGCTTTCCGTTGTTTTTTTTGTTCCTGAGTAATGTTCTTAAGTAATTATTATAAACCACAAATTTCAGGCTGTAAGACTGTGTGTTTCATGCACAGCACTATTTGATCTCCAAGGTAATGATTTCACAAAAGTTATTTTTGTGGAACACACTGGCCAAAATTTGAATGTACAAAAGACTTCCTAATAACCTTTCCTCACACTGGCTTGTACTTCCACATTCAACTAGTTATATTTATGTCTGGGATGGGTGTATATTTAAGTTGGAAATTACCTTAAAATAATAGTAATGACCTGAAATGGGAGGCTTGGATTGTATACTGTAGTTTAGTCCATGAAAGAAGATTAAAATGGCAATGGCAGTAGGAAAATGTTGGTAATGGAATTAAGAATGGGTCAGAGAGTATGACCCATTTACCATCAAGAAAGAAGGAAACTGCATGATGAGGTGTATTAGAACGGGGGGGACCAGCCATTTTGTGGGCGCTAGTGTGATAGTAATGTGTCTCCTGGATGATTAGAAATGTATTTTTCTGGCACAACTGCTTTTAAAAAATATTTTAAGGGGAAGGCTTTGGTTTATTTTTAGATTTTATTTTTTTTAGTGTAGGATAGTACAGAGGCCACCACATCGTACTGTCTAAGATACAAGGACAAAATAATACAAACATGGAAGCCTTGCTAAACACACTATCAAACCTACACACAGTTGATTCATTTCAGAGTTTGTTGCTGGACTAAACACAGGGTCTCCAACTTCTGAAACAAAAGCCCTGTTATGAAGCAAAAGAAACAGCTCTCTGAGCTCAGGTCAGCTGAGTTTGTTATATTCAGCTCAGACTGCTTTACAACCAACAATTTTTCTAGTTTATGTACAGTACCCTGCTATTTCCAGAGGGCTGGTTTTATTTGACTGTCCATTCACCTAGGATACAAGTTTAACTTAAACTTGATGGTGCCAAATATGGCAAGTTGATCTTATACCTCTTTGATAGCTCATTTTGCATAGGCAAAGCAATCATTACCAAGCTCTACAATTGTGGCTTACCACATTTACCATTAAATGTAGCATTTTAAAACTCACTGGCATATCAAAGCCACGTGGTCATGGAGATGCACAAGACCAAAATTACAGTGACAGAATCATATCCTTATATATAATTTCCTACATTTTTTTATGCTGTCATGAAACATAAAGTAGATGCTGAAAAACATCAATCAACCAAAAAAACCATTAAAGCATTAGGAAAGCATTCCTACACTTGAGAGGGTAAGAAATGTGTAAAACAGCAAGAAAATTATAGCTATTGTGAATTTATCAAGCCTCATCTCAGATGAGTTTGGTTGGTTCTGTAACTGAAAGATGGTTCCAGAAGCCCATCCTTTGATATTAAAAAGAGTCTTGTAATTTGCTGGCTGTATTTATCTATGGCTAGTTTATCATATATTGATGGTAAATTATCATATTCTCTATATACATCAGCTTTGGTAGACTGAATCAGGCATGTCATCATTTCTTGTAAAAAAAAGGTCGCATTTTCTCTGTCACTTTTTTGCATCCATTTCATTTTGAATGCATCTTTTGAAAGAAATGCTTAGGGTCTTTGGGTAAAAGCCTTTACATGAAATATTTCTGCTGCATTATTTGATAATATATACTGTTTGGGGTTTTTCTTCTATTTTTTTGTTTTGATGCAAATTTATTGGACACCTTTCCTGCCCTCAGCAGAGATTTTTGTTAATTAACAAAGTATAGCAAAGCCTACAGCTTCGTGCCACATGTTTTATTCTTCTGGACCTTTCAGGCATGAAGGAAGCTATGCAACAAGTCCCAAAAATATTCTGGATTTATTAAGATTTACTCTCAATTTGCACTATTCTTTACAAGTGTGTGGATGATAAAACTCTAATGCCATTGGGCTTACACACCAGCTTTATTAAAATGCAGAAATTAATTAAAATGTGAAGAAAAAACCCCAATCTTCCAGCAGACCCACGTCTGGATGTAATAATGAACTAGAGCTAAAGACCTTGGTTTAGGCTTAAATCCCATTAATTACTTTCCCTAGGAAGTGTCTTCAAAAAAGCTTTAGGATTTTTTAGCAAAGTTCTTGATATGAGTATACTTGTTTTATTTGGTTAAGAAAAAAATTATAAAGATCAGTCCTATTGGCAGTGATTATTTACAGGTGCAGTATGAAGACATTTATTAGATATGTTTTAAGTCTGAATGTGAGAACCCTGAATGGTTGGTGTTTTAGAGAAGGGGACCCCCTTTGTCGGTGTCATTCCCAAGCTACCCCAGCTGACAGTTTGAGACAGGGGCAGAAAGCATGTGCAAAGGCAGTAAAAAACATGGCTGAGAGTAAAAATCTGCTTAATGATTCTGTCCCTCCTGTTGTATGATGCAGACTTCATTCTTTTTGAATCATGGGCTGACTGGGTCAAACCAAATATGATAAATGTATTACTGAAACATTGTTTTCAACATCAAAGACTAACTATTTTTAGTTTTTAGCTTTTCCCACACTATTCCTCAGTACTTATTTTCCTAACATAAATAATAAGCCAGGATGAACTATAGAGTGAATGTGCCACAGTGATATTTGAAGATGAAATATTTTTGATTTATCAAAAAGTATATATGTCTTAAGAATAGTATGTTATTCCCTCTTTTGCTATGTTGATTCAGTCAAATATCACAAGACAGGCTTTCTTTAAAGTGTCACATGAATTTGAAACATTGGCTCATGGATTTGAGTAATCTACAGGAATAATTTCTATGAGAAGTATTGATTTTTAAATATAGATTGTTTATTATATAAACGAGAATCAAATACTATAGACAAATAGGGGAGGGAAATGTATACAAGTAAAAGAAATTTTTAGAGATGGACATGGGGAGAAAAGGAAAATCTAGAGGACTGATGCAGAACAAGAAATGAACCACTTTGGACAATATTTTTCTTTTTCCTTAGTGAGATCCTACACTTTGCTTTAATGTCTTTTTTGTATCTGCAGTGTCAGTACTGATGCAAAAGGTGCCCTGTGGCACCTTTCAATGAGTGAAAGAGATGCTTGCTTTTGTAGCCAACCTTTTTGAACAGCAAAGATTTCAGTTTCTCAATTGTTTCTGAGCCAACAATCAGCAGATTGTACAATAGCAATTTGACATAACTACTGTGTGATTCATATTTAACTTATGCTTCAAATGTGCATGATTTGCTTGCTTCTTTATCAAACGTAGAGAATTTCTGTGGGGTTTTAAAAGTTGAATTGAAATGTGAAAATAGTATTTTTTCAATATTTCTTCAGTTGGCCTTTTCCCTGTGTGTATGTGGATAGCTACAACTTCTTTAGTGTTTGTGCCAACTCTTGAATTACTGAACTACCTTAATATAAATCAAGGCTTTCTCACCTCAACAAGGCAATTTTTCTTGGCCTTAAAAATCTCAAAACACAGCAAAAGGTGTAGGTTCTACTGGCACTCACCTGTTATGAATAACTTCCATTGTTCTTGAACAAGTGGAACAATGTGCTGTGGCTAGAATCATAGCTGGGTAGAACTGAGCTGGATGAGTGACAATTCACTTCAAATACTCCCAATGTTAAAATAAATCAGTTGTTTCATTTAATAATCAAATAATTTCATGCAATTCTCTATTAGAAAGTGATTGAGTTTTTTTAATCCACTGATTTATAGGTATGGGTTTAGTCTCATCATGCAAACTTTTTTTTAATATCAAATCACATCATCAATCATGATCTTGAAAAACAGAACAATTCTATCAATAAAAATTGTCAGCCATTTGTTTCTGCCTCCACATTAAAGCTAGAAAAATCTCTGGGAGTATAAAAATTAGATTGATTCAGGCAGCCATCTTGCTCTCTTAGGGAGCTACAGTATAAAATGCAATATTGTCTGATTTCTTGCCTGCATAATTTTTTTCTCCTGCTTTATTCTGGTGAGTGATCATGTCTCTTGTGAGTCTAAAGGTCTTGCTTTGCAGGGCCTGCCTTCCTCAGTAGTTCATATTGTACTGTCCCTTCCAGCAGCACACTCAAAGGAAGAGAGCCCTGGCTGTACTACAGCGTGTCTTCATGGAACATGCTCTGGGATTACCTGTTTCCGTTGCTTTCAGATTTGGTAGAGCCTCAGTAAAAGGGAGATGTAAAACACTACGTTGCCTTTTTGTTCAGTAAATATATTGTTTTATTCATTGGTAGTGTTTGCTAAACCTGTGAATTTGGAAAGCGTTTGAAGTGATACCTGCCCTTCATCCTTGGGTGCCTTGCCCATATGTGTATTCTATACGTGTGGGCTCTCACTGTGGTTACTGTTACTACTGTATTTGTCACCTAATTCAAAACAGACTCTCTGCTGTTTTCAGCTATAATGGGTTTGTGGCTTAGTATGTGAAATAGAATTGACTGCACAAAATGTGAAATTATGATGCTAGACATTCCGGCTAGGTCTCTACAGACAGGAATGTGCATTTGTCTGGGCAAGCATTATGGTCCTAGGACCGCTTAGCTATTTTAATGACAGCCTGAATAAGTTGAAGTTGTTTGATTAAAAAACAAACAAACAAACAAAAACTATTCATTTTAAAGGAGAGACTGCCTCAGCACAGCTTCAGCATTTTTACAGTGTAAATCTCATGCAATACAACAGTGGAAAAATTTGTGAAAGAGGAATAACATTTCTTATGCATATAAAGTGTGAATACTAAGTAAGCTCTAAAAACTAAGAGGAATGTTTACTAGCAGGGGTAAGCCCTACGAAAAGAATCTGATGCAAAGATTGCTCCTGATTATCATCTATTTATAATACTGAACTGTATCTGCAAAGGAATACCAACACATTAAA
Organism: Pomatostomus ruficeps; assembly: GCA_013400735.1. Taxonomy (NCBI): domain Eukaryota; kingdom Metazoa; phylum Chordata; class Aves; order Passeriformes; family Timaliidae; genus Pomatostomus; species Pomatostomus ruficeps. The sequence goes on along the minus strand of VYZT01024308.1, from coordinate 112,437 downwards.
TCCACAAATCCCCTAAAAATCTAAATTTTAAAGCATGAGATGGCTTATCCTGTCTTCAGTCCTCTCTCTGTTTTTTTGAGAAAGCAGATACTTCACATTGCTCTGGTGGGGATGAGCACAAGTCACTAGGTACAGCCACAAGAGTTTCATAGTGAGAGAGCAAGTTTTTAAGCTGAAATTGTCCCTGTGGGGAAGGGATAATCTCTCCAACAAGGTTAGGGAAGAATGAAGAAAGAGGGAGGAGAAACTCCTGCTCCACAGATAGGAGAGAGAGAAGGAGGAGTTTGAACTCCTCTGTGACGGAAACTTCTCAGGGTGGAGTGATGTGACTACTTAAAGTCCGAGTACTTGGGGTTTTTTTATTTCAGGATTTTACTTTCAAGTTTCAGTATATAGAAAATACCTTGCCTTCAGCCAGCTGCTAAGAGCCACCTCTTCCCTCTGCCTGAAGCAATTTCAGGGTGTCCTGTTATGACTTTGCATTCTAGAGCTGCCTATAAAACCTTCAGTCATTGTTCCCAGGGACAGGGGCAATCGAGTAAACCCCTCTGATGGACACACAGAGATGTAGCATGACCACAAAAAAAAAAATCAGCTGAAAACTGCTTCGTTCCTGATTCCTGGCCCACGCAGTGCTAGGGATCTTCTATGGCAACTCTCCTGCTCTTCTCCAGCAGCCTGGCTGTCTGAATTGGCAGAACTCTTAGCAATTCCCAGGTCCTGGATCACTAGCAGGATTTTTTTTTAGAGTCTCCCTGTGGCTCTTCTGATGGCTCCAGTTAACTCCTGGAGCAGGGTGCACAGAATGGGAGATGTGAGATAACAGGCCAGAGACTGACACTGCAGAAACAGCTAATTCCTGATATTTTCTGTAATGGCAGTTTTATATGTTGGACTCTAGTAGTGTGAATGGCTCATCACTTGTTTTAACCAGTTCTTAGAAAGAATGGAATGGAGTGAAAATAGAATAGCACATAGTTTGGATCTGTTTTTATCATTGGCATAAAACTCATTTCCAAAGTAATGTGTCAACTTAATTTTAATTTGATTTTTTTATGTGAATAAGGAGATCGATTTTATTATGAACTGAAATGAAAAGACTAAGAGAAAACAGAGCTCATGTTTATATTGTATTATACAGTAAGGCATGAGGCTCCTAAAAGACAGGAAAACTGTTTGATTTGGTAATTCTCGTTTTTTCCATTCTGAAACTCTTTCTACTCTGAGGACCTCTCTTGTGTCTGCTCAGGAACTAGAGATGATTTCCTGTCTATTGAGGAGGTGTACAGTAGCCAGAGGCAGAGCAACTTAAGTTAAAAACTTACAATTTAAATCCTGTATGATCATTGGAACAACTGTATCATGCCAATTCCTTTTCTAGTATCTTTGGAAAGCAGTGGGATGCCTTTTTTTGCATTCATATGTCGATAGATAAAATGGAAAGCATGGGTAAAGTGTCAGATCCACGATCCATCTAACCCTGTATTCTGTCCCAGGGAGTGGCCAGGAGTGGAAGCCGCAGGTGTGTAAGAACATCTCTCAGTGTACTGCCCAGCTTAAAGGAATTTGCTGTTGAAGATGTTTCCTCTTCAGAACACCTTTACTGTCATATTTGAAAGCTGCTGACAAACCTATTTTATACTAACTTGCTTAGTTCTTTTTGAATCTATACACTTACATTCAAAATATTGAGGTTACAAATGCTTCCATTTCAAGATTCCCTATGTGAAAAAATATTTCCTGTTTTTAAGTCTACTGAATGATTACTTGTTTGTGTGACTTCCAGTTTTCTTGAATAAGAAACACTGAGAAATAATTTCTGACCATTTTCTCTGTTATAATGTCTAATTTTTACATCTAGCGCAACTCATGTCAAGGCTGGAGTTTCTTGATCTTTTATATTTATCCTTGTTCAGAAATATTCCACACTTCTGCTTGAACTGAGTACCTTGCATCTACATAGTGTGTTACTGAAGCATCCTTTTGTGAAAGGGGATCACTAGTAGCAATGTTTTGATGTGTGTATTGGAGTTCTAGTCAGTGATTAATGATTTTATCTCTTTTTTTTTTTAATTTTGTCTTTTTATCAGCATATGAGTGTTGAACTGTAGTTTTCAGAAAATTATCCAGAGTAATTCTAAGATCTAATGTGTTACATGCATGTTTAAAGTAATATTTGCGGTCTGAGGAACACAAGTCTTTACCAAGGCTGAGGTATTCTGCCATCTTCATGCAGTGAAATCACACTGGAGCTCTGTGTGTAGCACGGCAGGGTTGGTATTTAACACAGTGGAGCTCTGGCAAGTCGCAGTTCTTGCGAGCACTGTAGCATTTGGTTTGCGAATAGAAACTGTGTTTTTCTGGATAAGCAGTTTCAAGCCCCTCATACTGACTGCAGATTTACTATGACTGCTTTCCAGCTTTGATTAGCCACAGAAAAGGTGTGCGGGTGTAATATGCACTTAAGGTATTTAATATTCCTCACAGGTTATCTGAAACAAGTATATATAACAGAATTTTTGTATGCCTGTGTATGATAGAGAGCAGTTTGGAAACTTTCTGTCAAAACATTTACAGTGAACTGATACACACTTAAAAACCTACCCGCGCATC
>VYZT01024308.1:36952-109807 GCA_013400735.1 Pomatostomus ruficeps | reverse complement strand
AAAAAACCCCCCCCCCCCCCCCCCATTTATCATGCATCGATGTAAATTAATATAGAAAATTTTTAGAAAAAATGAAGATGTAAATGAATGTTCATGAACACATGCCTCAAAATGGCATCCAAGCCTAATCATTTTATGCATGCATACTAGAGTTAGTGAATTCATTTCATGGTGTCAATAACAAAAAAATATGTATTATTCTAATCGTTAATACTTGGTGTTTACCAGTAGCCCATTTATCTAACTGCTAATTCCTAAATTACAAGCTCCAGAATAGTTGTGCTCTTATTCAAGCCAAAGTTTCTATACTTCACCAGTAAGTTTCTAACCATATTTTCCTCTGTGTTAGCTGCACGAAAATAAGGCTTTTTTGTAAGGCTACATATTTCGAGAAAATGCTGCAAGATTGCCCCTGTATTAATAGAATCCAGAGCATTCCTTGGTGGTGGCTCAGCACATTACCATGTGAGTTGCCTGCCCTTGAAAAGGTATAATTTGATTTTAACAGTTTTCCTGGATTCTCTGGTAGTTACAGAGAACAAGTGACCGCAGTTCAGCTCCTCAAGCTGAAAGCTGAGATTAGAACCACAGTGGTGCTGACTTATATGTTTCTGAATTTCAACAAGAGAAGGAAAATTCTTTCCTGCAACTGAGTCTCTGATTCTAGTGAAAAGCTGGGAAACTGAAAATAGCAAAGTGGTCCCAGATGGGTGTTTGTTGTTTTTTTTTATAATGAGAAGCTTCTTCAGTCTGTCAGCTCCTCTAGATATCTCTGTATAAGGTAAAAGGCTGGGTAGTGTGCTGGAGCCAACAGGAATGTCTGGTGAACACTAGGAAGGGCAACATTAGTACTCTTGAGCCTGTATTTAAAAAAATAACATCAGTATTATTCAGATTTGTTTTAGCACACTTTATTTCCCTTGCTAGAGCTAAATCTTAATCACCAAGGAAAGGAGTAGTAGTAACTTAAGTGATATCCAAGGAATACATTTGCCCCAAACCCAAAAGATTTAATAGAAGATTGGAAAGCCTAAAACAAAATAATTAAATACTTCATATCAGCTGCTTTTAAGTGAAAGAATGGAGTTCAGAGCCACATGCTGATCTTAACTCCAGTAGGAAATCTAGAGTCGCTATCTGGGAAAACAGTAGAATTGCTGAAGACTCACATCAGCATGAAAAAAACTAAAATTTAGTCATTAGAAACTTCATTAGGATGGAGCGTATCTTGTCCTGCTAAGTTTGGTTTGTGTTTCCTATATCCAAACATTGGTAAATTCTATTTGTAGTTATTGCTGCGGGTTTTTCCTTAGGTTGATTTTTTTTCCTTGGCTTGGCTTTGACTTGTCTAGCAGCCTAAGGGTGGCTATTAGGTCTTGATCATGTTTTATTTAAGTAATGGTGGCTTTTGAATTAGTGAGATGATGTGAAGGGGTATTATTAATGGACATTGACCAGTAACAAAACAGAGCTGCTTAGGCAGATCTCCAGTTGGCATAGAGAGGCACAAGCTGGAAGCCAGCCTGGAGCAGAGGAGGAGGGAGCCTCAGCAGGGCACAGCACACAAGATGTCTCTGGCAAGCACATACAAGGAGCAGCTGAGAGGATTTGACAGATGAGCAGAGATGGCAGATACTGGATCTCCCACAAGGATAAACAGAATGCCAAACAGATAAACATGGCTTATAGCTTATCTCTGGTAAGGCTAGGAACTGTGCCTTAATTGGACTGGATAGTTATTTACCTCATAAATTTGTATCACAGAATGTGCTTATATTTATCTGCAATTTATCTCCTAAAAAAGATAATGTTAAGTTAAAAATAAAAAAAAAACTTTGGTTTTATGCAATGACAAGTTGCACTGCATGCATAGTAAAGGTTATGGAAATATTAGTTCATCTGCTGTTAAAAAATAAATTATGTAAATTAGCGATTTATTTTTTAACTCAGTAGTTGAATTCAACCCAATCTCTCTCTTTGAGATAATAAAGCCTGCTGAGAAAGGAATGAATTTTTTGTGTTTTGTTGGGGGTTTTGTTTTGATTTGTTGGGGGTTTTTTTAATTATCATTGAGAACTTAAAAGTTTATGCTGAGAAAATGTTTGTGTGATCCTTTTCTGGACGTTTGCTCCAGGTTCCTTTTCCTGTGTTTCTCTGCTGACTGGTCCATCAGCCCCAACTCCCTGCCTTGCACTCTGTGAGTGCACACACAGATGCATGAACACAGCAAGATCTGCAAGGCAAGCAGTCTTTGAAATGGCAGAATTGAACTTGTAATTTATTTCTCCAGGCATCTCAAAACGCTGACACCACTACCCACAGAGGAGATGAGTAAATGTGGATGGTACGAGAGAGAGACTGAGGCTCAGGTTATCAGAGGAATGTGTGTGGGGGACAGGGCCTGGTGTGCAGGAATTTTTTGTTCATGGAGAGAGGTGGAAGCGGAGCTCTAGAGCAGTCGGAAAAAGGGCAGTGCCTCAGTGAGGTTTGTCTGGTATTACCACCATGGCACTTTGCAGGGATGCTGGCAATGACCCTCTTATGATTTCTTCATAATATTTTGGCAAAGTCCCTGGTAAAAGCAGTGCCAAGGATCAATATCCAGCCGCAGTGGTGAGTGTCTGAAGTGCCTCGTCCTTCCCCCCCTTCTCTGACCTCGAGGGTCACAGGGCTGTTTACCACACTTTTTTCCTCACTGCTCGCCACTTTTGTGGCATTTTTCCCTTTCTTAAATACTCTTTTAGAGAGGCACCAGCAGCTTTCCCTGAGGGCTCAGCGTGTCTGGCTGTGGGGTGTTGTGGGGCAAGCCTGGCCTCCTCTCGCAGAGGCTGCCCCTCAGACACCTGGCACAAATGTGAGCTTGCAACTTTCCTAGGAGCATTTTCATTCCTGCCCATAAAAACTTCCTGAGAACTAAAGAGAACTTGAAGGTATCAATGGAGAAGGGAATGGATGAGGTGGACCACGAAAATTTGTTTGTGGTGTGATTTGGATGAACCATGCACCAAGTCTGGGAGAATAACATGTGTGAATAACCTTCAGCAAGACTCCTGCCCCTTACTGAATATAAACCAAAATCAGCAGCCTGGGATTTTTCCTGCCTTTTGCATGTTTATGATTTGGTTCATTAACAAAACTGGACACCTACCTCAAGGTGTCTGGCAGATGCAGGAGGGTGCTGGGGAGGGTGGGCAGGTGGCACTGGTGGCTGGCAAGGTGGGCAGCAGTGGAGCTGGGCAGAGGAATGCCCAGCTCAGGACTCTGAGCCCTGCAGGAGCAGTGGAAGCAGCTGTGCCAGCTTCCTGCAGCGCTGCCTGGCATGAGGGACAGCACTGGGCAGCCTTGGCTGGCTGTGGTTAGCTCTGGGCTCTGCGCTCTGGACTAGTGTCACCTCCTCTCTTTGTAATTTTGGACAGTTCTTAATTGGAACTCATTAACTGATTGAAGAATTAATGGTGAAAATGTGGTGGTATGAATTAACTTCAGGCATACATGATAAGCTATTTAGTGGAGCAAACTGTTTATTTTGGAGTGTACTCCCCAGCAAAAGAGATGAAACAAAAATATACCCCAAGTTCATAAATGCCCTCTTTCAGTGCCTACTATAACCAAAATACTTGTGTCAGATGTGATGGATGCTGGTTATGTGCTTTTTCTTCTACTTCTTGTCACTGCTTGCATAAATTAATGTGACAGAAGAAAGAGTGGAGCAGAGGCAATGGAATGTCACTAGCAGGCTGCTCTATTACCCATCCAATTCTGGTTTTATTATTTGCTGCCTTTGGTTTAATTTATCTTTCATAATAATAGAGACAGAGGTCCACAAGGGGATGAGGATGCCTATGCTGTGAAGTAGATGTATATTTCTTAGGGATTCTGGAATGCAAATTTGGCAAATTTTTTTTGGTCAAGGATTATCTTAGTCTGGTTTTAATTTTGGAACATATACATTGACATACAGAAGGCAAGTAGTGGTCAACACCAGATGCTTCAGAATTAACTGGGAAAAGCTGCCTCATGCTTCTAATTACATCTTAAATAAAGCAGATATATTGGAAAAGGGACTTCTACCTAAGAACTGAACTGAATCATTGTGACACAGGGAAGATGGAGAGGGTATCTTTGATTTTAATGTGGCTTACACATGCAGTTCTGGAAAGACAAAAGGTGGGCTGACAGGCTTGCTCAAAGGTAGCTAAAAGGGGAAAAATGGAAATGGTAAGGTAAATCAGCAAATTACATGGTTATGTACGTGTCTGCTTGACTCATTCTGAACAACACAATTCATGAGTATTAAGTGAAGCCAAAATGAGAGCTTTGGAGATCAGTTCCTGGAAGTTACAGCATGTGTAAGACTCAAACCCTGACCTGTGAAGCTGGGATAAGGTCACTAAGTCAGAGCTAATATGAAACCAGAGTTTTGAGTACCCATGATAACTTTGTGTTTCACAGAATCTGTATTCTACTGGTGGTACCTTTGGGTGAACTGTCCTGCACGCACTCATATCCCTTGGATGTGATTACACATTATTTTCACAGGAAATCACGAAGAATTGAGATGTCTTCACTACAGAATATGAGAGAATTTGACTATTTACCCAAAGTGGTTTTACTTGAAGAATAAGGTACTAATGCAGTTATCAATGGGATGTGCCTTAAATATAGAGGACAGAATAAAATTTTCAGAAGTATCCAGCTAACCAACTAACATAAGTCACATTTTCCAACCTGATTAAGGTACCTACATTCCTTAGGCCCTTTGAATATTTTGTGTCTGGGGCATTTTGAGAAATATTTAGTGGAGATCATGATGAATTCAGAATGCAAAAAATATTGATTCATATCCGTAAAACACCTATTTGAGAACATTATTGTATATTTTTCTTTGTTGCATATTATTATTCTATTTGTTACAGTCAGCTGAAAGATTCTTTTTCCTCTTACAGCCTCTGGCATACAGTAGATATTCAGTTAATTATTGGCATGTGTTCTTGAAACGGTTGCTCAGAAGATGGCCTGTAGACTAAACAAAATCTGTGGAATCTGTTGCACTACTTAAACAAACCAAACAACCAGTACTTAAAATAGCAACAGGTAACTCTATAGTAAGAAGTTATCTCAGCCTTATTTTTCATTTGTCTGAGAGGAAAAATTGTGTAATGAGTTGTGTATGGGCCACATAATTCTTAATCCCTGATTTCAGAGGTAATCCAAAAGAAATCAAGCCTATCAAAAATTAATTACTCCTGAGGTTCAAGACAGGTCCTAGAACTTCCTCTGAGGGAAGCTTTGTGTAATTTTGGGGAAAAACTGTGGAGTCATGTGTGATTGTATTCAGTTACCTTTTCTTGCATGTCCAGTCTTACTGTTTCTTAAATTAGGAAATTAGGAGTTCTCATATTTTCCCCCTTCTTTAGTACCTAGGAGATTTCTTTCCTTCTTTCCTTCTTTAACAGCTATCTGTTTTCCTTGTTCCCCCATGCATACTTACAGCTTGCTTTTGCAGGTCTGAAAAACTATCATGAGTTTTGATCCAAATCTGTGTTTTGCCAAATATTTTCCTGGTGAGAATTTTGTAACTGCCTTGAAAATACTCTTCTTTTGTTCCTTTTGTTTGCTCATTCTTTACCAGGTGATTGGCAACTGGCTGTTGATTCCCCTTGTAATGTCCAGCTAATTTAAGTGCCAGAGGTAACACAGAGGTGAGGACTAACTTCAGGTGAGGTCTCAGTAGAGCCCTACCTCCAGCAAAGCACCCATGTCCATTCCAGACTCCTGAAGAGCCGTGCTCCCTGCAGCTGTGGGTACAGCATGTGAAGGTGTGTAATTCAGTAGCTGTTGTACTAAGGTTCTTATAGATTGCTCTGCCTTACCCACTGGCAAGGTCGCCTCTGTCTCATTCACAAGGAAGTAAAATTTTGTTTTTACATTACACCTGTGAAATCTTTACTTACATCTAACAACGGAACGTTATACCAGCTGTAGACTGGAGGTCTAGGGAGTGAACTCCGGGGAACAGGAGAATTTTAAAAGGCTGGGGAGGAAGTGGTGGCTCTTCTTCCTTCTGGGGTGTTTGGAGATTTCACAAAATAAGATGCCACTTTCTCAGTTCAGTTTTTAAATTAATGACCGAATATGAAGTATATGGACTTCTATTATCTGTGCACTACTCTTCCAGTAGGGCTTTACTGTAGAAGAGGAGCATAAGTTTGGGAACATATATGGAAAATCTCTAGGTTTGTGGGGTTTTTTTTTACCTTTTAATTCTGTTTTGAACAGAAAATGAAACATTTGGGTCCCATAAAGATGTTTAAAATTCACTTTTTTCAGCCATGTGGGCTGCACAATGTCTTTTTCAGATGCGAGGAGGTATTGGAGTTGGAATAGGTTAAAAATAGTCTTTTCACTTTTTTGGGGAAAGGAGATCCAGGATTCTGGTTTGTTTTAAAAAAGAATTTCCAAACCAAATCAGAGTACTAATAGACCTGTTAATAATTGTTATGAAAAGCTCCATTTTCACTAATCAGGCCTTAGTTTCATACAAAAAGACCACAAGGCAGCCTGTGTTTATGGAAAATCTTAAAGTATTGCAAAAGTAAACTCTGTGTGTGTGTGTGAAAAGTGACAGCTAGAAAAATATCCTCCTTATTTATTTCAAATTTGCCATGTACATCCAGCTGTAGCTTGATCTCCTAATTGAATTGTAGGTGTCAGTATCACACTGCAGGACAGGAGAGTTAGAAGTTGATTGGAGTGAGGATGGTCTCTGGAGAGATAAATGAAAGGTGAGTGAGAGTGAAAAGACTTAAGGAGGGAGTCTGATAAGGACAAGTTATTTCCTCTGGCATTTGTTTGAGAGATTTGATTTTAGATCCTCAAAAAACCCCAAAACAAAAAAAAAAAAAACCCCACATCAACCAACACACCAGCAAACACCCTTTCGAAAATGTTAAAATTTCTTCTTCAAAAAGATTCACCCTTTCATGAAGACTGGAAATTTTCTGGGCGAAGCTCAAATCCTCTGGGGCATTAACTGTAGTGCTGGAGCTGTGATGCTGGAGCTCTGCTCTGAGCCTGGGCTGGCTGCCCTGGGGCTGTGCCAGCAGCTGTGTGCCAGGGCCAGGCTGCACACATGCTGTCCCTGGGCCCCACTGTGCCCGGGGCTGTGCCAGTGCTGCCTGTGGTGACAGGAGCACCAAAGCTCTGCCTTAGCACTGGTGAGCATAAACCACTAAAGGACCGAATCATTTGTGTACAAGGTCACTTGAATTACAATTTTTTCCAGACTGACCTTACATTGCAATATTGGCATTTTATCTCCACAAAAATCACTTAGGTAAAGAGTTTCTCCTGAAAATGAGATATATGTATTACTTTAAATGTGTTTCTATTGCATTTTATGCGTAGGATTTGTATGGCTTTCTAAGTGGTGGTATTTTGAGAAACAGGATGGAGTTTCTTTACCAAATACAAACAAAAGGAGGAAGATTATTATGACTTGATAAAATATTTTAGTCAAAGAGATAGCAAATGGTCCAATCTCTCTATATTTAGAATAGCTGGAGGCTTCAACTAATCAAGAATATGGATGAATGCACATTGATCAATACTTATTTGTCTTCTAAATTAATTTTAAAAGTATATTTTAACTAAGCTGTTAGATCCGAATTAAAATATTCTGATTTATCTGTTTTTCCTGAGAAAATGTAAGGGAGTGGGCTGGCTATATGTTCTTTATTCACTTCTCAGCATTCCAACATCTCATCCCCTTAGTAAGGTGTAGGACTTGGTGCTGAGGTTATCTCACACAGAAGGAATCTGATTGCACAAGTTTATGATTTCATCTTCCTCTTAGTTTGGAACACCTGTGATTTGACTTGATGATGTTCTATAGTGAATATAGGCTACTATATTTTACCTAAATATTTCATACAGTTAATCAGATCATCACATAATGATTTATGTTAATTTTATTCTAATTTGTTCAAGCTTTTTTATGTTGCTTATTAGAATATCCACTGGGACATTTTAAAAAATAGTGTACTTTCTGTGACCAATATAACTGGTTTTTTTAAAATTTAATGTCTTTTTTCCTGTTAAATAAATTGGGACTTCCTTCCACTTCCTCCTCTGAACTGTAGATGCATTCCATATACAAAATTTTATTAAGTTACACAAAGAATTAGTAGATCACTTGTTTACAATCTTGAAATTCACATGGATCTGGTATTTAAGTTTGAATACTACACCATCTCTGCTTAGAAATGGTAATTCTTCCTTGCTCCACCATCAAATATTAGATTATTCTGACAGATTTTTCTGCTGCTTCTGCTATTTCTGATGTATGCCTTCCTCAGAAATCACCTTTTAAACCTCAAACTGTTAACTTCAGGGGAAAAAAGTAAAAAAAAAATTAATTCCAACTGGAGTCTGAATTAACTTGTTCATTATAAAGTCTCACTTTGTCCCAGTGAAAGATGGATAGATTTATGTGGAAAATAAAATGGAAGTATGCTATAGAGTCTTCTCTAAATATCTTTATGGGAACCAAAAAATAAATGTAATCCAGAAAGTATTTCTGTCAAGAACCGATAGCATATAATTAGCAGCCAATGTGTAGAAGAGGCTTTCCCTAATATATACCTAGCTGCAAAGTACTGACTTCTGTCTGGAAATTCCATTTTATTATATAATATATTTTGGAGCAAATCAGCAGCTCTGGAGCCAAGACACAAGTGCTACAAGAAATGGAATTTTCATTACTGTAAAACCACTGCTGTATCTTTCAACTGCTTTAAATAAATCACTGAATGAAAAATGTATGAATGAAATCTAGTACTTAAAAACCAATTTCCACATCTTCCTTCTATGGCTGTATCAAGCATTTCTAAGAAGTACAGTATACCTTGCTGCAACAAACTCTAAGCTAGACAGTTTAAAAAGACTAAACATATGACCTAATTGTTCTTAATTTTTCTCTTTAGAGCATGATTGGAGATTTAAGTATTTCAGAAAGGAAGGGAGATTATTTAGTTCCTTCACACGTGTCCCCATGTCCTCATGATTCCTACCTGTGAGACCCCAGAAGAATCCCTACTTTACCTTTTAGAATGGCTTTATCATGTGCTTGGTATGAAATAAAGCCAGTGACAAAATCTTATCAGGACTTCACTCTGAGTTTGGTGGGGTTTGTTGTGTGTGATTTTTTTCCTTTATTATTGAGTATATTTGCTCTTAAAGACAGGAGACAATGAAGTTGGTGTATATTCTATGAAGTGCTTATTATTATCTTTACAGGATTCTACTTTTGAGGTTATGGAAAGAAGAGAATTCAGAGACAAAGCAGAAAAAATTTCTCTAGTCAGGAGTATAGGTGGACACTGGTTATAGAATATTCAGGCCATACATGTGCATGGGCAGCAGGTGTGAAATATGTTAACCAGGCAAAGAGATGGGGTAAGGGTGAGGCTAACTCTGCCCTGCAACTTCTGGTGACAAGCCTCAGATACATGCATAGGAAACTCATAAGCATCTTCAACAATCCAGCAGAAGCTTCAGATTTGAGATCTGGAAACAAATCTGGATTTTGTTTCACAGATTCTCTGGTTGTGCAGTATAAAAGCTTAGATTTAAAAATACTTGGACTTTGCCAATTTCATGCCAGACTCTGACTGAAGTTCAAGTGCATCTTTTTGGTACTGTTTAAGATTCCACAATCCAGTTTGGGGGTAGTTGTATGATATAATAATCAGTAGCCAAATAAACATGACAAATACTGAGAAAAATAAATATATTTAATAAGTGAGAGAATCTCATTGCTTCTAGAGGGCTTTAGTAACAATGACTAATAAATGTATTTAAAGCAATTTTTTTTTTTAATTAGACTTGCAAAACCCAGGAACACTTAACATGAGTCTTACTGCAGAACAAACCTTGTCATACTTACCCCCTGAAACACCCACTTATGAATAATTCATGGAGCATTTGGAGGATATTTTTTTAAAATGTGATGATGGGCCTGGTGGAGCCACTTTATTACCAGTGTTTTTGCACATCTCTTGATATTCAGTGTTAACTCCCCTGAAGACAAGTTTAAGAATACAGACATACTCTTTTGTAACATCTCTCAAAATAAGAAAAACAAATGAAGTTCATAAAAAGCCCTATAATAGTTAAATACTGGAATATTCTGTCCAGAGAGGTGTTGGGATCTCTTTTGGGCTATAGTCAAGTCTCAACTGTACAAGGCCTTGAGTAACCAGATCTAATTAGTCTACTTTCGAGCACAGGTTTTGACTAAATGATCTCTGGAGGTCCTTTCCAAACTAAATTATGCTATTATCCTAGACTTAAGGGAGTACAGACTTAAAAGTGCAGTAATTCACTGTTCTTGCTGAGTTATATTTCAAGCAGGGGGTAAATTAGCAATTACTACAATACCATTGTAGTGTGCTGAGGCACTGTGAGCTCGTTTTATTCTGTCTTAAATTGATGAAACCCTCCTTGGGCATGAGTTGTGAGTTACATTTTCTGAAGGAGTAGCTACAGAGTAGCTTTGGCTGTTGATTCTTGTTCAGGAGAATGCATTCCATACCTATGTATGTGTCTGTATTTACATTATCCAGGGCTTTCACACCATTGAGTACAACCTTGGCTTATGAGGTTGATGACAAATAAGGCTAGGGGAACCTAGAGCACTGAAGTTTGTCTCTGTCCCAAGGAAGGAAAACAATGAGTTCTGAACATACCACACACTCTTTTTTGTCACTGTTGTTGGCTGTGCAGCTGGAAATTTCCTCTGCTGCAGATTAAAAATGAGTTATCTGGTCTTTTTTTTTTTAATATATAAAGAACAATTTACTGCCTTATTTGTAGAGTGCTTCACTGTATCTTTCCTTAGTCTGCTCTTTAGAGAATAAATCCAGTTCTTTCAAACATTCTGCACACCTGAAAAGCTTCCACTTTTCCTCCATTCCGGGTTCTCCTCACACATTTCCCATGCAGTGGATGCCCAGAGTGTGGTACAACCTTCTGGCAAAGTCTCTACCCATGCTCTGTAGGATGGAAGAATTTCATTTTGTGTTATGTCAGGCATCCCTCTCTCTAACCCAAATAGGATATGTTGCCTTCAAATAAAACTTTCTCAAACCATTTGGTTTATATTAAATTTCTGATTTTTAATGTAATCGCTGTTCTGAATGCCTCTCAGCTAAGTTCAAGTTGTTGCTTATCTACATGTAGCACTTCAGTCATTTATGTGTAAATACTGTTTGTAGCTGTTTTATAAGATTACTCTTTGTTAATTTTCAAGGCATAGAAAAGTGGCTTTTTCAGCTGTGCAAGATAAAAATGCATTGTATTTGCATTCAGAGCTATAACAATAATGTCAGCTCTAATTCCCAAGGCAGCTCGGGTATTAGAGCTGGTTTTGAATGCCACCAGTGAAGGACTTGCTCTCCTGGCAGCTGATTAAAATTTCAGTAAAATCAGAACAAATTATGTCTGTGACAGAGAATTGGCATAAGGTAATGATGTGTGTTACCTTAAAATACCTCTTAATGAGGAAGGATCTGTCTACAAATAGATGAACAATTTCACTGAACCTGGGTTAAGAATCATACTTCAGTTAAAAAAATGCAAATATGCACAAGTCAGCTGTAGGATTTGGGTTTGACTGGTTTTGCTCTGAGGTAATATACCGACTTTTATCTGCTAACTTGCACTCATTTAGAGCTGCATTCAGGATATAATGAAGTAAATGAAGATTTTCCCCTTTGCTTTAGATGAAGCCATCAGAGAGCAACATTTATTTTGGTATTCTAACTACTTTATCTGGTTTTGCCCACTAAAGCCCTGTTCTGGTGGAAGGTGTCCCTGTCCATGGCAGGTGGATTTAAATGAGTTGATCTTTGCGATTTCTTCCAATCCAAACTGTTTTATGATTCTATAACATTACTGGAGAGGGTTTTTAGTAGTAAAACTCCACTTTAAAAGTGAGACTTTCTTAGGCTCAAAGAAGCCCAGACATTCAAATGAAAGACTAAAAAGCATACTGGAAGATTTGAGCATTACTCTAAAGATTGTTAATCATGTTTCTTCCGATTAACTTTTGTGCAGAGGATCCAGAGTTTGTTTCTTTTAATGATGCAAGAGAAAAAATGAAAATAGCTATGCTTGCAAAGACTTCACTTTGATGGAATGCCAAGAGTCATTGTAATTTATAGTTTGAATTAAAGATTACTGCTTTCCCAAAACAATGCACTGTGTCCCAGAAGGACATTATTATCAGGTTATTAAATGGCCTCTCAGTATGTATGTGTTCACATTCTCTTTTTAGGGGAGTTTGTAAGTAGTCTTACAATACTGTGAAATAGCATTTCATAACAGGAACGTGACAAACTTGTTGCCTCATTATACATTGTAGTAACTTTATGAATTTAAAATACAGTTGTAGAAAAACAGTATATGTGGAATAATCAGAGAAATAATTTCCCTTCTGATAGTGACTAATGTCAATAGCTCTGTTTGTTTTCCTGTTTATAATACCAAGTTGAAAGGAAGTCTTTCAACCTACTGTGTAATTAGTACATATTTTCAACTTTTTTTTTCCCTGACCTGCTATCCAGTTCTTAGAGGGAGAAAGAAAATGAGTGGGAGACCTAAGAGTACAAAGTTCCAAATCTACAACAGGAAAGTAAAATAAATTTGAAAAATTAATCCCTTTGGGCCCTGGAGTCCAATTTTCCAGACACAAGCTCCACTGGAATCCACTGTTACTACTGCCAAGGAGTTAAGTTCCTTTGATATATTTTGTTTACTTATCCAACTCACTTTGACTTTTTGGTCTAGTGTGTTTTATTCCCCACCTACTGAAAACATATCAGCCCATTTCAATCCTAAAGACAAACCAAAATAAGCACCCCAGCTGCATGGGCAGGACTGTCAATTTAAAGCACTGGCCTCTGCTTCTCTTTTATGCTTTTCTTTTCAGCAACAGTGGTTCAGCCAGCCAGGTAAAAGGCTATGGTTCCTGGCTGTGGTGTGACCTCAGTTGTCACCAGCTTCTGTTTGGTCAGAAGGGTAGTGCAGTGGCAAATCTTTGGACTCTCAAACTTCTGCTGAACTTCTCTTGGGCCAGGGATGTGGTGGATATGAAAGGTTGTCTTAGAACATATCAAGAAAATGAGGTAAATGTAGTTCCTAGTGTACAATTCCATGTGATGACACAAATGTTTGTTTGACTTTTGAAAATATGGTTACTTATCCCAGCAAGACTTTCTCCTCTCCTCTCCCCACTGCAAAACCAAAACAACCAATATGCCAAACAACAAAGAAAAGAATGATTAAGGAGTATTTCTGAAAGAGCCATACTTGACTCCACAGCTGTAAACTGCTGACCTCTTGCTTGATGGGACAGAGATTCCCACTGGTGGGAAAAGTTGTGTTTTTTCAGCTTTACCTTTTCCAGAAGGAAAAAATAATTTTGGTGCAGAAATCAGATATTAGAATGAAAAGCTGTTCACATATTCTACCTAAGCAATGCAACACTGCCTGTATTTGTAATAGAAAGTTGAATAATGATGTTCACTTTCAGCAGCTATATTATCTAAACTAATTTTTTTTCAGTTGCTTAGTAAAACATATTCTGTGCATTTTCTTAGTGAACTACATAGTACTACTGCTTGGAGACTAAATTTATGGTGTTAAAATGTTAATGTTTGCCCTTAGGTAGAAGAAAACATCAGTTGTTAAAAGAAGACATGAAATACATTTGAACTCATAGTGTCTTTCACTGGAAGGAGCAACATTTTTGTTTGAATAAAAGAAAATCAGTGATACATAGGATAATTGTTTGAATAAGCAAATCTGATCTATTTACAGAAAAAAAATTCTTCCTTTTCAAGTTAATTTTAAAAAAATTAGTGTATTGTGCCTGAACTTAAAATGTGAAGTGATTTTAATATCCCGCTTGTGAATGTGAGGAGGGTTCATTTTAGATGTTTATGTAACACTGAATGCATATTTAGTCGTATGTAAGGGAAGCTAGAAACTGTAGAAACTGATCTAAAGAGTTATGATTTTCTGTGAGCTGTACATGTATGGTTCTTCCATGAAGAACAGACTCACAGACTCCAGAATCAAAAGTAGGAAGTAATTTTGTCTTATGAAAATAATTCTTACAGAGAGGAGAGACAAACTGCCTCTGAGCTCACTGGAGCATTGCTGGTTTCAGTGCTAACAGGGACTGGTTTCTTCCCAGTGAGCACTCACTCTCAAAAACAGCCCAGTATCCGCCAGCAAGATGAAGCCTTTCCTCAGCATTTTATTCCTCTAAAGAACCAAGTGTCTCAAAAGATAATCCATAGCTAGTGTAGCTTGAATGAGTTTCCTTTGGAATGCATTGCCCAAATAATCAGTACAGCAAAGGATATAAAGGTAATTGTAAAATAGTAACTGAAATATGAATGGCAGAAATAAACTCAGTGATGAAAATACACTGGTAAGGCTTGGGGTGCTGCTAAATGAGCAGTGTTGTGTTGTCCAGATTTCTCTTCTTTATTGGGCTGGGCTGGTTGACATCACACTGGCTAGCAGCTGGAATTGTGCTGTTCCCTTTATTGACATGGTTTCATGTATAGTAATGAAATACACTTTTTATTAGATGGAAGAGACATACCTGGTGTGTGATGTAATGTCCCCAGAGAGTTCCTCGTACCATAACTGGCTAGCCATTTGTCTGTTTGGCCCAAAAAGAGGTTCTCCCACCAAACTAACAGTAGACTTCTCAGCTTAGTGGTTCATTGGAAGATGATGTCCAGCTGCTTGAAATTTGAATAGTCAAAAGACATATTGCTTAATCTACAGTTTGTGGAGTTTTTGTGGATCAGTGGGATAATTCCTGGGATCTGTGATACATGAAGTTAGGCTTATTCCCAGGAAGCCAGCAGTCCCATCCTGTTAAGCACTGGCTGCAGGTGTGGCTGTAAGGAGGCACCAGGCTGGCCAGGCGGGGGAATGGCAGCTCTTGGGAATGGGCCATATTTATTGTCTTGACTGTGGCACTCTGGTTCCAGCCCCTGTCACTGCTGGGCCAAAGAGCTTTTAGTGTGGGCTGGAGGCAGGCTCTGGTCAGGTCTGTTACACATTGATTCTACTGCACACATAGTGTCACACACAGGGCCCGGCAGTGTCACACAGAAGGCCCGGCAGTGTCACACAGGGCCCGGCAGTGTCACACAGAAGGCCCGGCACTGTCACACACAGGGCCCGGCAGTGTCACACAGAAGGCCCGGCACTGTCACACACAGGGCCCGGCAGTGTCACACAGGGCCCGGCAGTGTCACACACAGGGCCCGGCAGTGTCACACAGAACGCCCGGCACTGTCACACACAGGGCCCGGCAGTGTCACACAGAAGGCCCGGCACTGTCACACACAGGGCCCGGCAGTGTCACACAGGGCCCGGCAGTGTCACACAGAAGGCCCGGCACTGTCACACACAGGGCCCGGCAGTGTCACACACACTGGCATCTTTCTAGAGTTGCACTCCCTATACCAATACTTGAGTATGTCCTGCCTGTCCTCTGAGAGACATTAATCACCACTGCTTAAATGCAAAGTCTGTAGCTTTGACTTAATTATTTAGGTCAATTACATTTTTCCCAATTAGTGTATTTTTCTCAAAAAGTAAGTATTATAATAACACAATTGTTAATCTGTAAATCAATGGACACTCATTGCTGTAAGACTGAATCAGAAACCATCTAATTAACTCCTTGAATATGTTGGAGTGTGTTCATACATCAAAACTCAAATATGGGTGGAGTAATCAAAACTTCTGTTGCCCTCTCTTCAGGGGTGAAGAGCAACTTAGATGTTAAGTCACCACATATCTTTGCCTTGCAACCTTTTGTTCTTTATTAGCAGATAATAACATTTTTGTCCCAGAGTATAATTGTGTTCCCAAGGTTTAGGTCATTCATATCAGGCCAAATAGAAGGCGAGAGCTGGTCAAGAGTACATCTGGAAACAATGTTAAAGCAGACAACTTCTGTATGCTGAGCTATTTGGAAGATCTGAAAGATGAGCAGAGAGGACTCACACATCTGAGCTTCCAGTATAGCAGCAAAATGTTTGACTTACTCTTGTAACAATACCTACCTCTTGGATGGCTCTCAACAGCTGATATTTATGGTTTTCATTTGTTTGTTTATTTTTATATCACAGTTTTAATCATAGGGTACCCTTCTAATTAGAGTAATCAATCTCTTACATGTGTCTATGGCCCCACTCTGTTCATTTTGAGAGATGAATGCAAATGCCAACATATGAAAATAATGCCCACTTAAAAAATGGGGTTTTGATCTGCCTTTACAGCAGCCAATTGAACCAGTTCCATCTTTAGCTTTAGTGTAACAAGAGAGTATTTTTCTAGCCCACTACTAGGCTCAAAAATCCAAAGTACTTTAGTTATATCTTTACAAGATCCTAGCTTTCAAATTATATTTGGCTTTTTTTGTTGCCTTGTTTATCTTTTCCCCTGTTTTTCTAAGAGTTAATCTGGCAGGCTGCCCTCTTGTTTCTTCTACAGCAAATGCTGGTTTTTTTCTCCTGGAATTCACAGCAGAGCAGGAAGATATAGGGTAGCTGTGCTGTCTAAAGCCCAGGCATTGAAATGTTCTGATCTGTTTAGCAAGTGTCACTCTGGTGCCCTAAACCTGACATCAGTCTCTGACTTTGGGTCATTACACTCATAAAATGAGGCAAGAGAATTTTGCAGTACCACATTTGCTTTATTTTGCAGTCTTGATCACTTTCATGCGCCATCCTCTCTGTTCCTAAACTTTTGTGTGATATTTTTTAGGGCTCTTACCAACTGCCACTCTTAGGCAAAAGAACCTTTTTAATGCTGAGTTTCCATAACTTCAAATTCTTCAAATGGATCAAACATTTTTGCTTATCAGGAATCCAGTTAAAATCTTTGGGCTGTGGGGAGGGTCATAGAGGTAGAAAAAATGGCTGCATTTTCATTAGTTGACTGGAGAGTAATACTGTAGATCTAAATCTTGTGGTTTTTTCTCCATATTCCACCCATTTACCTTTGGGATCTTACTTTCCTTCCTGCTTCCTTTGCTTTGAGTTCTTCATTAGGGCTTCATTCAGTTCAGTATTATATTTCTAACAGGAAGAAAGGAAATAATTCCACAGATTAAATGATCCAAAGAAAAATATTTTCATACCCCTTGTCTTGCTATCTTTAGAGAGGTTATGGTAAACAGTTTTTCATTCTTTTAACTATCTTATACTGGATCTGCATTACTATTATCTTAAGAGGTGCTTGAATAATTTTAGGTCATCTCTTTTTTTAGGATGTAACTAACTCTTGCAATTTTATACAACATACATTGATGCATTTTATTGTTGGTGGGATTTTCTCATTTGCTTTTTTTTAATTATTATTTTACTGCCATCACTAAAAGTTTCCTGTGGGATATCCACAGCCCCACATTGTCCTTTTCTTTTCCAGATAACTTCAGTGTTTTTCATATTTGCTGTTCAATCCAGTGAACAGAATTTATTGGCTTGGCTTTCCTGAAGTTTAAACTGAAATCAGATTTCAAAATACTAATAAATGACTGGTCACTGTCTGACTGTAGGCCTGGGTAGCCTCTTCTGACATGACTACTGCACGTACCTTTCCCTCTTGCCTGTTCCTTTTTCTGGCAACTGGAGTGTTCTGCATCAGCCTTTCACACTTTTTGCCTGTTTAAATCCTTAACCTACATTCCCTTTTGGGCTGTAACACTTCATTATTTCTGCTTTGTCCCAACACTGCACACTTGGCAGCTGTTCTTTGTCCACATCAGACTGCAGAGAGACGTGCAAAAGTAACAGTTCAACAGTCTATCCTGAAAATTACACACTTGGCCGCTGTACTCAGCCCTGCTGATTTCCAGCTCTTGTCTTCTGACATAAGGGAAGCGATAGAAGAGTTTTATAATTTTTCTGCAGGAGAGGTTATCTGTTTCCATCTGATGCCTGACTTTGAGCTGGCTGTGGTTTTTTTCTCATGAAAATTTACTCCAGGGAGTCAGTTTCTCTCTTGGCAGAAAACATCCAATTCAGGTTCCTGGTTTTCTCATTTAGAAAAATAATTAAATTAATCAACATGAAACATTTAATGTAAATTTTCACACATGTCAGGAATTAACATTTGCTGGACTGCATTTGACATAACAGTTGAAGGAGCTTTTATAACAAAGAAACCAGTAAAAGTAGGTAAGCAGTGAATTATGGGGTAAAAAGTCTAAAGGGATCATTCTGAGGAAAAGTGAATTGAATACATTGACTATTTGACTTTATAAAACTGACCTGTTTGGAAGTAAAAAGCACTAGACTAGAAAGTGGACTGTGCTAGTGATCCTATCCAAAAATGTACTCCATGTGTTCATCACAGTCTCTCATTTTCCTCTCTTGTCCATCACGGTGGTTCATGAGATAGTTTTGCCTGTTTAATGTAAATGTTAACATTGGTTGTACTGTCTTTTTGTTCCTGGAAGGAGAGAAAACAGTCTGTCAGGTAGAGGCATGTTAAAAGAGCCCCCTGACAAGTGAAAACAAGAATGATTCCTTTCTAGGTTTTTCTTGTGTTCTGAAATCCATCTCAGTTGAGATTTCCCCCTGAAAGTCTGTGATGTCTTTTAAGTGCCTTTGTTGTCCTCTTTCTGATGTTTAGTTTGGTTTGGGGTTTGTTTTTTGGGGTTTTTTTGTATCAAACTCTCTGCTTGGATATCCTAGCTTTTTCCACTCCAACTACAGTGTAGACGAAGCCCCAGCAAGTGGAGTTTGGCAGATGATAAGTATTTGTTATAAAGTCAGGAGAGCATGTACCTAGAGTCTGGGCTGGTCATGCTGGAGACATCATCCAGTCTATGAGGACAAAATGATTGAAAAATCATGATAAAACATTATACAGTTTGGTTAGCTAAAGTGAATCGTTCAGATAAGAGTGTAAAAGTGCTGAAAAACTGAACAGTGCAGCATTAGAAAACTTTACTTTTTAACCATGCTATGTGAACTTCCTTCATGCTGGCAAATTCATTGACATAATTAAATGTGCTTTTTTATGTGTCTGGTACAAAATGGTTTTCTGTGGTTAAGCGGCAAAATATAGCTGTTTGAATTTCTCTCTACTTCTAATTGAACCCCCTGATGTTTGCAAAACTTAGGACTGTGACTGAACAGATCTCACTTCCTTTTTAAAAAGGTATCAGCCAACAGGATACAAAATTAAAGGATCTCAATAAAGAAGTATTCTTTTATTTACAGATTAAATCCTTCCTGCTGAAGTCAAAAGTGACACTCCCCTTTACTTCCAGAGGTGGCAGGTTTTCATTTCAAGAGGGAGTAGGATGTGAAACTTAGATTTCCCATTGGCTTTTGTCCAATCCGGGTCTCACTGAAAGTAGGCATCTTGCAGCTCCTTAACAGTACATTATGAAATTGCCAGCCCATAATTACATAGTATCCAGAGTAAAATTAATTTAAGTTGTGCTAAAATTCTAACTGTTTTGAGAAATATTTCTTGACACTCATGCTTCAATTAGTGTATAGTCAGAGGGTTATATTGGGTAACAAGGTGGTTCTCAGGTTCTATTGAAGATCATTCTGCCTCAAAAAGTGTTTATCACTTCTTGAAGAAACTGGTATTGTTAATTATAACCTTGGTCAAACATCTTTTTCTTTGTTAAATTCACTTCTACTAACTATGTAAATGAGCTCACAAAGATTGTAATTGTGTATCTTTATGTTTTTAGAGACTAATTTTAGTAAATTTCAGGGGGGTTTTATAGGGCAACTGAAATAAGTAGTAGTCAGCAGTTTCGATAGTTAATGCACAGAGTATCAGAGGTAGAACTCTTGGCACTGAATGCTGTAATGTTATTTTGTCTTCACAGGACTTATTATCTGACACTGCACATTTATTTCTTGGTGAGGAAATAAAATAAATCTATGTAGGTATGTAGTGCACTGACAATAACTGTTTCCAATCTGTAAAAATAATTTTTAATTTACCTGCTTCAGGATGTTTTCTGTGTCTGAAAGCAGTGGTTCACATGTTACAGTGATTGCTTTAGCAGAAACGGTGAATCCATTGATTCACTACTGTGTTTATCTGGGAATATTTTTTCCAGTTGTTAGAAGTGTCATGAGAGACACAGACACATTCATTTTGGGGTTGGACCTAACAGTTTCCAAGTGTATTTACCTCCCTAAGCAAAGCTGTACTCATTGTATAAACTATATAGCTATAAGAAAGTAACTTTCCCCTTATGCTAGAACTTCCATTATCATAAATTCATAAATCCTTTAACGGTTCTTTTCTGTGAAATTTATATATATTTAATTAGAGCATATGCCAATTAAGAGGTATGAAGGGATTGTTGTGGTCAGGCTGCACTGATCCATCCACCTATCTACAGATTAGGATCTTGCAAGGAGCTAAAGCAAGACAGGCTCCATCTAAGCCCCCTCCAAAGGTTAACTATTATCTACTAGCAGCTTTAAGGTTTGGAGTCCAAGGTGTAACAGTGATTAAAAAGAAAATAAAATTTAAAAAACCCAAACCGAAAACCTGAATAGCCTTTTCTAATTTTAGACCTCTCAAATTAGACCTCACTGCACATGATCTGAATTTGTAAGTCCCTACCTGAAACACACTTCTTACTTCCAAATTTCCCCCAGTCCATCTTGAAGAGGAAATGTTGCCACCATAAAATGTGCATAAAGGGTAGAGCAAAACCAGATAATAGATGTTGGGGATTTTTGTGGTATCTGTGCCTGTGTGCTATCTCTAACTGCAAATACATGGTGGAACGATTTCTTACATTCCCATGAGCCACTCAACTGCTTAAAATCCTTAAACTACTCATGAAGGATATTACGTGATCGTTGCCATCAGAGAAAAATACTCGATAATAATCTTATGGAGAGTGGGTGAACAAGAAGTAGTTTTTTATAGCAAAGAACAAAGATTCATAGGCAGAGAAATAGTCATCTTTCTCACTCCTTTTTTTTTTTTTTTTTTAGAAAAGCATAGTAGGAGACCTAAGGGACAAAAATTCGTAATTTGGTTTTGTTGAGGACAAATACATGGTGTTGATGGATGTGCTGAGTCTACTGAGTATATGCCAGCACTAGTATTTCCTACAACTTTCAAACTGAATTTACTTGTCACCTTAGACATTAAGGCAAAGATGTTTGAGTCAAAATCTGGAGATATTTACTACTGGCAACATCCAAAATGATTTTTCAATCATTATTCACCTCTGTAGATGGAAACTGTTTGCTGCTTGGCTTTTAAAATAATTCATTGTGACAAATTAGCTGAATCAAGAAAGAGTGTGAATGTAAACATATATCTGTAGTAATAAGAAGATGCTATCAGTATACCCAGAACATCATCTCCAAATTGATTTTTTTTTCTGAGAAAATTTATTGCTATTAAAAATAATTTTATCTTCTTGAATTGTTAAGTGGAGGATTTTCAGGTGGTGCAATTGGTAGCTCCCAAAGAATTTCTAATAAAGTCGACACCATTTTATGTACCCAATAACCACTTGAACAGCAGTGTTACAGACACTGAAGGTTTTTTTGCTGGGTGGAAAAGGAAGACTGGAACTGAAAATTACACAGCGTATTGTGACTCCCTCGCCCAGAACACCAGTTACAGCTAGAACATTTTTCTATTTTTTCTCCTTCAAAGCTGTTTAATTTGATTGCATTGAAAGGACAATTGAAAGATAAGAACTCTTCTTTCCTTCAAGTAAATGTTTTATTTTCATGTATGAGAATCTATTTATTTTGTTTATAGTGGCAACTGTCATGTCAGTTTTTTTGGATTTTTTTACATCTTCATATATACACACACATATATAACAATTAGTACATGAACTGAGTCCAATCCATTTCTAAAGTTATTTATGTCTTCTCTTATGGGAAAATGAGTAAATAAATGCAGACATGGGAAAAACTTGTGGTAATGCAATCCTTGTGAATGCACACTGGCTTTAAAATAAAGACGTAGAGCTATCCAGGTGAACAAGGAAAGTAGAAAAGAACACACATTCTTGTTCTTGTATTCCTCCACAGACACAATTGTCTGAGAAGCTGAGGCCTTACCAACACTCTTGGAAGCAGGAATGCAACAGCAGTAGTTGGAAGGTAGGAGGAGTGCTATCACCCTTCATTTTTAGCACCTACAAATAAATAAATAAATTATTCAATTCATCACATATTTGGGGTGGACTGCTGATTAAGCGATTGGAGTGGCTGTTTTGTCCTTTCTACAGCCAGTCTTTGATACGAGCAGATGAGGCATCAGAGTGGCCCGCTCCAGCATACCTGGGCACTCAGGAAAGAGTGGCAAGGACAGGGAGGGATGGGCTTTCCCTCGATGGCTGCACATAGGCTGTGTGCCTCGGGAAAGCCTTCTGGTGGTTACTGACCTGGGACTCAGGAGGGAGCCCAATGGATTGCAATGTGCCTATGGGAAAGGGAGCAAAAATTCTTCCAGTTCACAGTCATGCTAAAACCTGAATTGGGCCATTTCCTACTGTGTGCTCAAGCACTCCTTCCTCTACTTTTCCCTCTCCTCATGGTTTACTGAATTTTGGTCTCTACCCATTTAATGTAAATTGCACACCTTGTCATGTTCTCCAACATCCACATCTCTCACTTGGCAACACATATTTGAATCCTGTCAGGCTGAAGAAGAACCTGGTTGGAATTTCATGGGCAAATAGCCTAATCATTAGGTGATAAAAGGGAGGAACAACTTTTCTTCCTTTTTTTGCTTTGCGAGTGACATTTAAAAGGAACATGGGTTGGGAGTAGCTTTTGTTTGCAGCTTGCCAGTTTTCAAAACCCTTGTAATGCATCGGTTGAAATAAGTTACAGAGCACCTACCTACATATTCTGAGTGCTTTTAGCTCTTTTAGATCATCTTATAACCCAAAAGCCTCAAGTTGAGGAGCTGGGGAACGGAGATCCATAGATAGGATAAGTTGTGTATGTCTTCTGATTTTGTTATTTGGTTTTGTTTGGATTTTGTTGATGTTTTCTCCCCTTAGACAGTGCTTTATGGAGGTGGGAAGAGCTGTTGGCCCTCACTTCAAATAGGTGAATATCTGCTGTAACTCTCAAAATGAATGTATATATTTCTGTGGTTGGTTTGGTGCAGTAAATATATGATTATGTTGTACATTGTATTGTAATCTTCTGTATCCCTCTCTACTTGCAAGAGAATGCCTTTCTCTAATTTTTTTAACATTTGTCCTTCCATAAAGCCACAAATGACAACCTAAAGAATAACTAAATATTCACTCTGCAAACTCGATGCTTTTTTCATGTGTCATGCCTTTTGCATTAGAACATCACATGGTAAAATGGCTTTGTGCTGAGGGACTGATGCATGTCTAATTGGCAGAGGCAGAATTTTATACAATGTTTAAACTAGAAATGGTTGGAAAATTCATGTAGCAACAATATATTTTCAATAGGTAATGCAGATTTTACAAACTAAACTTTTTAATGGAGGTTAATTTCTTTTAAGTTGTTTTTTCAGATGGAGAAAGTCAAAATGAATTCAAGTCTTTAAAATATGCTTGACAGAAATCTGAATTTATTATTTGTTATCTGAATTAAACTGCTATTTCAAAACATTCTAATAAACCATATTGTAAATAACTGTACTGCTCTCTAAGGACATTGTTTTGATTCCTTATCATCCTAAACAGGACTGCCAGCTAGCCTATAATTCCCATAACTTATACAATATTTTCAAGATCTGGAGCTGCAGTACTACTGCAGATGTAATGGAGCAGTATTAATTTAGTAATTTAAAAGTGAGTTTAATAAAACTAAATTATTTCAGGTCACTTTTGCCAGCTGAAAAAAAACCCTCATTCAGTTCTAAGAATATCACAAAAATAACATGAGAATAGTAGTATTTTGAAGTTCCCTTGTTCAGAAGAACATTCTTTTCCTACTTTTTTTTCTCAATTTGGGCAGGTAGGTCTGAATATAAATACCCAAATGGTATGTCAGAGTGAAGTAACCATCCATTGGATCTAATGCAGATTAACTGAAGAAGAAGAAAAATATATTGACTAAATAACCCAAGTATGGTGCACTCTGAGTGCAAGCCTTTATTATGTGTTTAATCACTTTGATAATGTTAGCATTTTATATTTATTTGAAAAAATATGTTGACCTACAGTTTTTCTAACATTGTAATCAAAGTCATACTTTATCTAAAGAGTCTGCAAAAGGGTGCTGAAACATTTTACTTTTGGGCAAAAATACTTTTGTGATAAAAAAGTATTCCTTACAGAGGGAGAAGTGGCTCTTTTCAGTTTTCCTACTGCAAGCTGACTATACAGCAGATGCAAGGAAAGCTTTTCTGTAGGACCCAACAGAAAACAAGCACACAGCTGCATTTCCAGGGCTGATGGGACATTTCCCTGCCTCTTTGTGCCATTGGCAGTGCCTACCCTGAGATGAGCTCAGCTGGCACTAACAATGCCAGGCTGGTGGGTTCCATCCCCATTCACTGACGACTGGAGTTGATGATCCTTGTGGGTCCCTTCCCACTCAGAGTATTTATTCTGTGGTTCCTCTGACTTGCTCAGCTTAGAGTTCAGTACTCTCTCAGAACTGGTTTCTGTGCTGCTCTTCCTTTCCTGAACTTTCCATGCTAAGAAAATACCTGCTAACAGATGCCAGTGCTTGGTCTAATTTTATGTGGTTTGACATATGATACTGATGAACCTGTTTGAACAGCTTTCTATAGACATTGAATCAGATAAAGAAAAAGGAACTGTTACAACCATATAAAAATTCAAAATCTGTGGAGAACTAAGATTTTTTTTTCCCAAAGACCTGCTTAAAAAAAAATTCATGAAAAGATTTCTTGTTGTTGTTATATGCTGAAGTTTTGACAGTAGGAACTCACATAGGAGCACACCATGAATGCTTCTCAATTCCTGATTATACCACTGAAAAATATTTTTAACAAGGAGAGTTATTCTGAAGTATGTTAAACCCCAAGAATGCTGATCTACTTCCCAGACAGATCTACTCCTCCAGCTCCTCTGACTCCTGCTGAGGACGGTGTGCAGATATGTGTAGCAGCAGATGGTGTGCAGTTCAAGTCATTGCAAGCTTCTCTTTGATTTTCTAGAAGCAGGAAACTGGAAAACCATTTGTTTGTGGTTTAGTGGATCTGATTTCAAGTAAATATAGAACTACACCTTTCAAATGTACAATTTTCACTGAGTAACCGTAGCTAAATTTAAAGCACAACTTTTTTTCAAATTTAATATTTAGCAACCAATAATACAATGTTTAAAATATTCCACTAACTAGAAATAAAACTTTATGCTTGAAAACTTAAAACTCTAATCTTGAAGGAATTCAAGGTCCTTTGGGGCTCTCAAATGAGCTTTCCAAATAACACAAGTAGATATGAAGATTTGTTGGGGGAAAAAAACCCCCACCAAATAAAACCATACAAAGCCCACAATTCTTCAAACAAATAAATAAAACCTCACTTATGAAAGTGGGATTTGTCATATTTTTGACTAAATCTTGGTAGTAGTTGTCATTAAGACCAAGACACAGGGCCTTTATCAAGGCTGGAATTATAACTTTTTATAGCATTGGCACGTATTACGAAATTAAGTTAGCTGAAAATTTGTCACACACCAGTCTTCTACAAAGTCATACATTTTTTACAATAATCTTTGGAAAATGAAAAATGTGGTGTTTGGAAAGAATGAAGTAATCAAAGTATTCTGAGTAGAAATCTGGCAAAGAATGAGAATGGGTGGTTGATCTTTGTCTATCACTCAGGAAAGTAACACAAAATTATGATGTGAGAAAGTTATAACAATCAACTAAAAATGGTCCACAGAGCATTAATCATGATGGTGTAGAACTGGTTAGCATAAAAAATATTTGAATTTGAAGAGTTAGGGAATGGTCTAATAAAGGAATTAAAGTGGAATTTAATACTGTCAGTCCTACTGACATGTTTTCCTTTGTACTTGTCCTTCTGAAAGGGAATTCCAATTCCATTTGTGTGCTGTCATTGTTACTGCAATACAGGAACATGAATTTTAAATTGTATCTTAAAATAGCATTTTGCAATTTAAGACTTAAAAGAACATCTATTTAAGATATATGAACTTATCACAAAAACAAGTGATAAACGCCCAGCAGAGAACAGATTTATTTGTACTAAAAACAACATATTAAAATGGTTGTGGGAAGCACAGCATGCATATGGCAAAGCAACCATCTATAGAAATGTGTTGTAAGCACAGTGAACTGTGAAGCAGAACTACATTGAAAAACATACTAGGCTGCACTAATTAGTGTTGCTGCTAATAAAATGACACAGTGCTTCACTGGTTTCTACAAACTTAAATAATATTCAAATAAGCAAGAATGAATGATAGATATAGTTAAAGTGCATTGCAATCCTACTGTTTGTAGAATTACATAGCATGAGGAAATAGACACAGTAGATTTGAACAGGATGGGGTCATCTTGCAGAGCAGGAGATTGTGCATAGGCTGCAGTGTACCGGATGGAAACGGGTGTGATGACACAGGTTTAAACACTGCTAATCACTTGGCAGAAATACTGAAAAGGTGGAATAGCAAGGACATGGGGATACCAGCACATCATTAATGTCCATGCCACTGTTAGCAACAATAAATTGTATTTATCTGTGCAGAAGAACAATAGATCAGACTTTCCACAGGAGAAAATTAGAAGCTGACGAGGAAAAACATATTGTAGTTGGCAGAGTTGAAAATTTGATCATGTTTTGGCAAATTCAAAATTATTAAAGATTTGTGAGAAAGGTCATCAAATGTCAGGTTACAGTGTAAGACTCTCCAATGTGCATAAGCTGGTTAGAGAGCTGATTCTCTGTCCTCTGACTATAAAAACATAGGAACACTTTGCAACAGGAACATTTAGCTTAGGTGTCAGCAAAAAGCAAGTAGAAACCCAGTTAAGAGTACCTTAATGGGAAAAAGTCACTAGACCACTTTTAAGGTTTTGCAATCCTTCATAATTGGAGATAAGGTCAGACAAAACCTTGTTCTGTGTGCAGCTGATAATGCCTCGTTTCATGCACTAAGGTGTGAGTTCTGCAAGGAAGATCTCTTACACTTGTACATTTCCACACTAGGAAAAGGGCTGAGCAGACCATGTCCTGAATACTGCAAACCTTCAACTGTCTTTGTGGTAGATACATACTCCAGTGGTTTCTATGCAACATTACTTCAGCAGTTAAGGGTGCTATACCTAATATTTTAGAGATGCTAGATGAGTTGGAAGCAGAATGAGCTCCAGCTTGCTGGAATTGTCAGAAACAAATAACATTCTACCATATGGCAATGAAAACAACCCAAAGGTACCCCGGGTTTCATGTTGTTGTATTTTAAATGGTACCTGAGCAGTTTGCTTATAAAATAAAGAGCAGACAAGAATAGCCAATTTCATATAGATTTCAGGATATGTCAGATTTCTTTTGGGTTTAGGATATAATTTTGATGCAGTACTTCTAAATATTCCCTACTAGATTGTGGCAAAATATTGGCTTTGTATTAAAGTGTTTTGGCCACATCCAAATAGGATCAAACTGTAACATACCAATGAGCATCCTGGAACATGGAGATCTTTCTAGCCTGTCAAGATCACTAAACAAACTCATTCTCACTTTGTCTGAAATAACTCTCATTCAGTTTGTTCTTTGAACATAGCTCAGAATGGCAATAGGATGACTGACAAGCTCTCAAGGGGCATTCAGTGGAGAGTCTGGAGTACTGATGAGTGCAGAAAGATCATCTGAGATGCAAACTTACAACTGAATCAAATGTAAGAGTAAGACTTATGTTCAGAGTGTAGAAAAAGTCGTGGAAGTGTGATTGAGGAAGATATCATGAAGGAGAAAAGCCATATTTGTTTGTTTTGTCTGTGACTTTCAGATAGTATTTTCAATGAAAAGCTGTGGTAGCAGAGTTAACTCTGTGCCCTCCTTATATTGAGGGGTTTTTTCTCAGCAATTGTGTCATTGTGTCTCAAACCAAAGAGCATCCTGAAGAAAGAGATGTGATAACATTTGCAACTCTGTGTGTAAACTCATAGAACTGTGCAAGGTGGGAGTAGCTGAGAAGGAGGGAAAGAGTAGAGTTCACTGAGGAGCAGGACACAGGGAAAAATAACTCAGGAAATGCTTGATTAATTTCTCAACCCACATGCTGCTCTCTCTTGGGTCATGTTTCTCTTTTGTCTTTGTGTCTTCTTTATATGTAACTAATTGCAGTCAGCTCCTCTGCTTGGACCATTTATCCTGGTCAGCAGCCAAAAGAGCTCCAAGTCCCGCTCTCTCATATCCCGAGTAATGTTTTCACAGTTGGATAAACTGTGCCGCACGAAAACCTTCCCCGTACCTTTCCCAAACACTTGCTATTTTATGCCTCCATCAGATACTGCTTGTTCCTTCACCCTGTCCTGGATGCCTGTGGCTTATAAGTTATGCAGACATTTACCAGCACATAGCAAAGAGCACTATTGATAAAACCTGTCTTGGAAAATGAGAGAAATATAGACCAAGTGTCAAAGGCTAAGAGGAATTTATCTACAAGTTTCTATTCTGCAATTAGTTTAGATTAATTTTTAAAGCACAAATATAAGTCTCACTTTTTCCATAAGGAGCTTGTTCTGCTTCCATAAAAACTGACAGTTTTCAGTTGAAAACAGAAAATCCCTACTGTTCTCAGTCTTGAGTAGAGTGAAAAAATGAAATCCATATAACCTCATGACAGGAAAGACAAAACAGCTGCTACATTGAGAATGTACGTGTTAACCATGTTGCCATCTGAAACAGCTCCTGCTGGCCTTGCTTGGTGAGGGAGTTGCACCACTCTTGACAGACTGGCTGGGTCACCACTGTGCTGCACCACCACAGGACTACCACAGAACTACCCCAGGACTACCAATCCATTCATATCTTTGTCTCAAACATGGCCAAGAACTGAACGTTTGACCAACGCCATCAAATCTGCCATCCTTGCACCTCTCAAAGGATTCTTAATGGGAAATTGTTGCTTATAGAACAAGGCCAAGAAAAGTCTCAGCCCAAACCAGCTGTGTCAGAGCCACTGAAATGTCTATTCTGGCTTTGCCTGGAATCTTCTTGCGAAGCATCATTGCATGAATGAAAGAAGGGTTTCTGCTTTTCTTAAATTCTTATCTGAAGAATATAATATTTTCCCCTCAAACCATCAATGTAGAATTCTAGCTAGGTACCCAAGCATCCTGCTTTCCTGAGGCTTATTTCCAGTTTTCCTGTATGATGATTTGAAGTACATGTAATTTTAAATGAAGATTTTTGCAAAATATTTTACCACTAAAACATGGTATGGCGTTTATATAAGCAGATGCACTAACAAATATCCCTCTGATGACCCAGACTGCAGCAGGAATTCAGCACAATGTCAGGAACAATAGTAAGTGGCGGGGAAGTAGAACATGCACCAATAAAACAGGGCCTATTAGCAGAGGTCTCTCGTGTTAGCTGGCACAAACATACAAACCCCAGTGCAACTGAGCTGAATGCAGAGACAGTGGAGCTTGCTATAGTTTACAGCACTGAGGAGTCACCTCTAGAACAGCTTAGAGAAAAGCTGTCAATATAGGCAGGACATAAATGGCTTTGGCCAAAGCCTGACCAGACCTGGCTCACATACTTGCATTAATTTAAGACTGTTGCCTGCTCAAACATTCTTCAAAACAAAGTCAATTGGGTACTATTAAGTTTTTTTTTTAATTACCTACTTTTTAATTCCCTCTGAAATACCAACCTGTTTATTTGAAATAATAGAATTCATAGAAAGTGATCTTAAAAGGTTTAATAACAACATAGGAATATGTTTTGTCCAAAACATCTGTTTGCAAACTTTATACAGTTAAGATTACAGAAACAAACTGTAATTGCTGGGATCCACATGACAGCATAGGCATGTTTTTGTGGTTGGGGCATAACTGCAGATTTCAATTTGGAAAAGCTATGCATGGTGTTCTGGGGTTTTGAAAAGACAAATTACAAAACTGCAGGTATTATATTTACATCCAAATCTTTTTATATATTGGTAAGCTCTTTCATTCGGGATTGGCAATACCATAACAAAAAGGAAAAAATTCCACAGAATTTGTACATGCTGCACAAAAGAGGGGAACGGAGCCAATGCTTTTTGTTGTTTCTGTACATCTATGGATGATATTCCATGGCAATTTCTGATTGCATTCATCACAGCATGAATGAGGCGTGATTCTTTCCATGCTCATGGAAGGAGAATCCTTCTCTTCACATACTGGTTTATGTTAAAGTTTTCTAGTGCAATTTGTATCACCTCTATTTTATTTCTGTTCTGTTCTCTGAATCTCTTAGTTAGAGACTCAAAGAGGTTTTGAGACTCAAAAGCTGGGGCATCCTTACAAATCTACTCCTGAACTGAGGTCTGAAATCAGGTGTGCCAGTGCAGAGAGGCACTGGGGATACTGACTGTAGCTGCTGTAACCCCTGTGTCCCTTTCTGCTTCTCACCTTTTCCTGGAGAATCTGTTCCAGCTGCAGATAAGGCAAAACACATGCTTCTGCAAACTGCCCTTCCTCCTAGCACACAGCACAGAGAGAGCAGAGCAAGTACTCCACAGGACCCATATGAGGAACATTTTCTCTAGTTTGAAACACTTCATTGTGAACAGGGAGCAGAAGTTACTCAACTGACATAAGTAAGAGCTTGATACATAAGGACCACTTAAAACAATTAGCACTAATGGAAGAAATGGCAATTAGGTCATGTTTGAAAGATAAATGCCAGTGTCTTGAGCTGCCTGTGCTGTCATGGCAGCACAGATACTACCTCAGGCTGACACCCAATTATCTGACTCAGTTTTTGTGTAGGTTCTTGAGTTTTGCCATGGCCGCATAGCCAGCAATGCCCAGATCACCGTGGCTGTGCTTCTGCCCACCTCTCATCTGCAGTGTTCTTAGATGACTACAGTGAAAGAAAAGTGGTAGCACAGATATAAGTAGGAATATGCTATACTGAAAAATTGTGTTTTGTAATAACAGTGTTGGAGCCCTGTACTCAGTAAAGACTTCATTCTGACTCTGCTCCTGCAGGCAATAGCTGAAATAAAAATACCAAATTTTGCACAAGAAAAGTGATGTTGACCCATAAAAATAGAGCATTCTGGAGAAAAGTGTGAGATTTTGGAAATGGCTCTGTCCTTCAAAATGACCTGGACAAGAAATGAAGGAAATACCCTGCACTTACACGTAATAGACTTAATGAATCTTTCCCTAATTTCCTGGATACTGTGGTTGGACAGAGGCTGATATGATTGCAGTGAGGCAGGCCTGCAGGATAAGCCTGCTGCAGTTCCTCTGCCCCAGGAAAGGAAGAAAACATGCTACAAATTCTATCTTGCTCAGACAATCAGCCTCCCCAGGCAAATCAATGCCCGTCTGCACTTGAAGTGCCTGGTTTTGTCTTGTTAAAGGAACAGAAGTCAAGAAGTTACAGTTGACATTCTCTAGAATCTTCCTCTTGGTTGTCGACAAAACTGGGAGGTTTTTTTTTACTAAAGTTTCATGTCAGGGTAACATTTCTTTCAGTTTCACAATATTCTCGTAGCAGTAGCAGTAGATGTATAAATAGAGTTCCTTTTTAATAATGTAGGATTAATGGCCAGTACTTTCTCAGCTTGAAATACTTGTGTTGGTGGAACATCTGTGCTGAGTACAACATCTCTAACATGTACATTATCAGTGTGCAGTAGAACAGAACAGGCTTATGAAGAATTATTTGGAAAGCCTGTTCACCAAATATATCAACCTGAGTGAAGTCCTTTGTTGAAAAATGCTTCCAGCTACTATAAGAGTATTCAAATAACATAAAATTCTTTTATGTGTCAGGGACATATCTGGAACACATCCATGAATGGCTGGAAACAGTGAACAGTCTATTACCAGTGTTGAATATCAAGGATCCAACCTAAAGTTAATGCTCTTTCTATATAGAGGAGAGTCCAAGTTTTATGTTAGAGTTAAATATTAAAAAGTTGATCCCAGTACCTCTATTGGGGTGTTAAATATACTTGATAGCATCAGAAAAATCGTGTATCACATACTGTGGAATAAAGAGAAGAATGAGTTAGTATTTTTCTGACTCAAAATACAAAACCAGATTCCAGGGCAGATTATGACTTTTAAAAGGAGGTTCAGTGTGAATGGAAGAAAAGGAGCCATGCCAGAGCCGGGTTCCCAGGTGAACTGGACTTGAGTCAAGTTTCTTTTTACTGGAGACAGTAGAGTTAAGAGGGTGAACAGAGTAGCACAAGATCTGATCACCCTTCCACATTAACACATTGCACTATGTACAAATTTTCCTCTGACCCAGGGTTTAGTTTGAGCTAATTACCCAAATTATCCTTCCTGTATGCTCCACTTTAGTGCAGGACAGAAGGAATTTTTAAATGCTAGATGTGATGTTCATTGTTTTAATAAAAGTTTCAAGTAGAGATAAAAATTCTGTTTGCTTTGGAAAGCAGCCATAGACAAAGTTTATTTGCTACTTCGGTGCCAAGTTGAACTGCAAAAAAAGGCAGCAATTCTCTTTACCCTGACCACAAAGCACATGAATCTTTGAGCCATCTAAAGGAAGCCCCTATTTGAGAAAATTAATGTGAACATTTCAATTTACACAATCTATACACACTTTCTTGTGTTTAATATGGAATTCTCCTCCAGGATTTTAGAAATATTTTAGTATCATGAAACTGCAGCTCTGACTATGTGCAAAGGCTGGAACGTGGCTACCAGCTGGTGGCTGAGGTGTCACCAGCAGCTCTGACATATGGTTCTTTATATCTGGAATAGAACTGTCGTTGCCAGCACTTCCATTCCCCTGTGGGCTTACTGGCACAGGCCCACTGTGCTCCTGTACCTCAGTGAGTGCAGATTTGAGGGATGAGTGGGTTTTAGTGTGTTGATAACAGCACAGCCTTTGGAAATGTAATATCCAGCCTTTGGCTTGCAAACAGTTCTACTTTTGTCAAAAGTGTAAACCTGTGTACAAACACATCATTCACTGTGTTTAATGGCAATGATAAAGGTAGAAAATGTTTCACACAAACACATAATGTTCATCTTGTATAACATTTATCTGCTGGTTAGCACTTTTTTCTTCTGATGATTGTCACTTTTAGATATAGCAATATCTTCCAGAATAATTTAGCTTTGGGGAAAAGTGATGTATTTTATTTATAAATAAATTCTGATTTCACATGCAAAACTCTAAATGGGAGTACACATAAGCATTAGGGCTTTGTCTGCTACAACACCTCACCTTCTTTTCCATTACAGCTTTCTGAAAAGATTAAGCAGAGATTGTAGATATCTTTCCAGTTTCTACCTAATTATTGGAAACAAGATATTTTCTTGCTTAAGGGTCCCTAAAGCAAGGTATAATGAAGGAAAACTGCAAGTGTAGTTTCCCAGGGCATTTCCCATGGGACAGGCCATGCTATCTGTGATGTGGGAGTGGTCCTTTGGCAGAAGATCTTTCGTGAGCAATACTTCATTCTCCACTGCACAGAAAGAGGTTTCACAACATATTTCAGTGGTGTGACATATTCCTTTTCAAGCTCCTTTCTTCTGGGTACAGAATGTGGCCACACACATTTACGCAATACCCACCTGCAAAATCCTACAATACACACGTCAGTAATACACAGGACAAGAAGAATTTCAAATTAATTTTTTGTCAAAATAAGATAATTATTATGTTGATATTAGGAAGTGTACTGAGGAATGTTATGTGCCTAATAAGATAAATGTATCCATTTTCTTATGTAATTCACAAATTGGCAAATATGTAACCTAGAATTTTACCACCTAAAATCTACTTGAAATGTGCTTTACTTCATAGTATCTGCTCTGTGGCTAGAATTTTTTACCTTGAGTCCCAACCCTTCTCACATGACTTCAGTGGTGTAGACCATATCTCAATGTGAGCAGTCAGTTA
Source organism: Pomatostomus ruficeps (assembly GCA_013400735.1). Classification (NCBI taxonomy): domain Eukaryota; kingdom Metazoa; phylum Chordata; class Aves; order Passeriformes; family Timaliidae; genus Pomatostomus; species Pomatostomus ruficeps. The sequence continues at coordinate 75,637 of VYZT01024308.1, read as the reverse complement.
CTGATTGTGAAGGAGTTTATCTGGGTTATTTCTCCAGATTTTTGAGATTTCCTTTCCTAAATATTAAGACAAGCTTTAACTTTAGAAAGGGACAATAAACCAGCAGACTGAAAGAATTTACAGATGAATGGCTGACTACAATTTCAGCCCATTTTTTCCTTTGTCATCATCCTCTACTCCCCAGTAATGACTCGGTTTGTCAAGAGAAGTGTTGGAAAAGGCACATTATTTTTGAATAATGCTGACCTCTTTAACAAAATTAAAACTTACAGAAACATTCCTGGTCTTACGAGCTCTTTCTCTTTCCACAAATTGGTGTTTTCTAATTAAAAAATATTTTTTGCAAAAGTTTCTGCATGCCCTCCAGGTGGAAATGCAGCATCTTCTCCATTGGATCTTACCATTTGTTAACAAAGTCAACTGCAGCCGTAGCAAAGACTGTGTTAAAGACTGAAGTTGAAATTACTTGCACTTTATATTGCATTTTATGATTCACATTTTCATTCTTTATCAGTTGTTAGATTTTCTGGAGTATGCCAGCAGACTTTTATTTAATATTTCAAAAAAATTGTATGGGCTTCTGCGTCCTTCATATTGAATAGGAAATATTTCAATAGTCCTTCCTGTCTTGCTGAGTGTGAGGTTGTGCAGCTGTAAGAAAAGTCAGAAAAGGTTTAATTCATAACATTTGTGCATTTTTTTTCATAGAATTTTGCAGATGTTCCTTTCTGGTGTGGCTTTTTTATTTGGCTTTGCCTCTGCTTTGTTCTCATGTTTCAAATATCAGTATGAAGTAATAAATGACTGTGGTACACAGAGAATTTACAGATGGATCATGATTTCCATACCGTTTTGGAAAAGCCATATTGCATTCAGCTTCTGACAAAATGCTTTAAAAATACAAGGATCATTAAGACTTTATTGGTACACATTCCACAAAAGCTGAAGTGAAAAACGTAAACTGCCGAAAACAAGAAAAATTAGCGTTATTTTCAAAGAGTTCGGAGCACTGAAAAAGGCCGGTGAATTACCGAACTGTGATGAGCAGATTGCCTTAGAGAGCATTACTGTATCGAAACACTGAGTGAGGGTGTGCTTCTCTTTGTTCAAAGCCCTTCCCAGGTTTTCCAAAATGAGAATTCAGTGGCAGCCGGTGGCCAGAGACTGCCAAATTCTCTGGCCCCCTCCGCATGCATGCGGAGCCCGAGGAACAATGCGAATGTCCCGCTGTCTTTGCCGGGACAGAATGGGGGGAAAAGCCTCCTCCGGCTGCAGACCCACCTACACTGTGTGTCACAACACCCCGAGCCTACGGACTCCGGGCTGCTGGGCGGGAGCGAGGAATGGCGCCGCACAGCCCCTGCCGAGGTGCAGCAAGGGCAGCAAGGGCAGGAGCGGGGAATGGCACGGCACAGCCCCTGCCGAGGGACGGCAAGGCAGCAGCTGGCACAAGCCGCGCTCCCTGCCCCTGCTCCCGCACCCTGCGCGCTCAGACGCAGTGGCCGGGGCGGTGCGGCTTCACCTGACCTCGCCCGCAGCAGCCGAACGCCCGGCAGGGTGAGAGGATGCGCTTTCTCTCTGAGGGGGACAAAACACCGAACACAACGGTACCACCCACTCCTGGCTTTGTGTCACACCTACAGACGCCTACAGAGATAAGGTCACTTCAATATTCTTTAAATAAATTTGACCTTCTCTCAAAGCCATACAAAAGATGTAATTTTCTCTCTTCCTCTCACACACAAGCATACTGCTGCTTTTTTCCTTCTCTCCCAGGAAACAGTTCAAAGCAATTTCTAGGATTTGAAATAAACAGGACTCACACAGATAATGAGATAATACTAGCACAATATTAGATTTTGTGGAAAAGCAAACCCTACATTTTGACTTCTAAAAAGAATAATTTTTATGTTAAAGATCAAAAATATGATGAAAAGTTAAAAGCACTACATGGCAGTGTTAGTTACAGAGCTGTTGATTTTTTCTGGTAGAAAGTCAATCCTGTAGGAATGTGTCATACAATTACAAAGATGTACAGAGTAGGTAGTGTTTTTTCAAATTCTAGTTTGTTTTTATTTCTCCCGGACAAATTTTGCCTTGCCACAGGTTCTTACCAAAATCCCTGCTCTTTTTCCAGAAAATGGACTATGTTGACCAATATTAACAAGCGCCCCTTTATACCTTTCCTTCAGAGAGCACAAGGATTCTTTTGAGCTCTGTAGTGAAGGTTTCTTCCTGAAGTGTACACACTGAGCTAAGCTCTGCCCTGGCTTGCAGCTCTGCATCCCCATTGAGCAAGTTCAGAGGGGTTACGTGGGGATAACTGAGGCTGACCTCCTGACTGCCATTATAATAAACAAAGAAGAATTTTCTTGCTTCCTTTATAAAGGTCCATTTTTATCGAGTCTTTCTAAAGTTACATCTTGGGAACTCAATTCATATTCTGAGCATCCAGGCAGAGAATCTTAGAAGCAATTTGTGGATATAAAGCAATGATTTATCAAAAATTCCGGAGTACCCCAGCAACAAATCACATTCCTTCCAGTGATGTGGAAATGGGATTGCAGCAGAGCCCAGGAAAGTTGATAGCACTCACACAACTTCATGTGTACCCTGAGAGCCGGCTCTGGCCTCTCACTAGGAACTTATATTTCCTGTTTTGTGAAATGTTCTGGAGTTAGCGAGTGAGTGAGGAAATTTGAAAGAAGGAACTTCAGGCAAAATGCACCCCTAAAAGATATATGTTAATTTTTTTTCAGAAAAAGAGAGTTCTGACTGATATTTTACCGTACATTTTCTGTAAATACCCATATCATCTCCAGGCCATACAGCTGTGTATGAAAGGCTGTGTACACACCCATTCATTGGGAGATATGTCAGGTAGGACATGACCTGCTCACCTGCTGCAAGGATGGATATTTTGTCATTGGCTTTGTGCCCCAGCACAACTCTTGAAATAATTGTTGCCTTTCTGAGTCATCTTGCACAACTGGAGGTGTTATATTTCAAAATGCTTTTTTTAACCCAAATCATACTCTGTCACGCTTGCCTCTCTCTCTCTTCCCCTCCTCCTTCAGTCTTATGCTACTGAATAGTTCCAGCTTTCAGTGGTTTCTGTTCAGGATTTATTAAAATCATTGCTATTTCCTGAATATCTCTAAATTCCTTTCAGAGGAAAATTCTGACAAGTCCTTCCAAAGACAGCTGGAAGCTACTTAAACCTGCTCCATTAAAATCCAGCTGCAAATAAAATGCATCATTTCTCACTGCGAACAGGTACTTTTCTGTACTGGAAAAAGATGGTCACATACTGTAGCCATGTAATCAAGGCTAGAAAGAAAACATATCTTGTATTTATTTTTGGTTTTTCCATGCACATATAGAAGTGTGTGCTCTATGGGTCCTAAATGTCCTCCTGGGAGAGCAAGAAAGTATCAGGGGAATTATTCCTATGCAAAGGATTAACTCAAGCACTGTAGTAGTTCCAAAACCTGCAACACTTTTCTCTGGTAAGGTCAGCAATGTATTAGGAACTACACAGGCAGAATGGAAGCCTTGAGATAACAGAAGGCAAAAAAAAGTTAATTCAACATATATTGGTTAAACAGGTATTGACCTTGCTATGATTTTTATGGACTTTTTTTCAGTTTAAGGAAATATTTCTTAGTTGTCTCTCTATTACTTCACTATTTATCAGCTTTGCTAAAGGGTGTGTCAGGGAGAAGCTGTCTTCAGGTAACTCCTAAGAACTGGAAGCCTCATAGAAAAGCAAAACAAAGGCCCCTGGCTAGCCTGTGTTCAAGTGTGAAACATGATGTAGAATCTGCCAAAAGAGATGGGACCAGAAAGGAACAAAATGAATAGAAGCAATGCTAGATAGATGAGAGGGAACTTTTCATGTTCTTTTCATACTCTGAAAGTATGATGAAATCCCAACTAGATGGAAGATAGGAAGAGCCTGTGAGGAAGAAGCCATTAGAGAAATAAACTTCCCTTACAGGTGTCCTGTGTTCCATGGCATGGGTTAGTCACTGTCTTAGACCTGGGCATGTCTTCTCAGATACTAAAGGGGCTTTCATCAAATCCTGCTTACAACTGATACTCAGGCTGTGAAAATAGAGTGCATAGAGTGGCAAAAGAGTTAGATCTTTCAATATGAGTGTGCATCTGAGAGTGTGTAAGACTTAGTCTTCTGGGTTTGTTGTTTTAGTGAAGACTACATTGAATTTTTAGTGATGAACTTCCTTATGTTCATTTTTCTTTTTTGACATGAACACTTGGAACTCACATGCCTTTTTTTCCATCTCTCTCAATACTGCTATAGATTAGCCTAGGTAAAGGAAGGTCAATTATTTGATTCATTTTGCTAATATTTAAAAGTATCCAATTATTTGGTAAGGCTAAACATTTCATTTGGTTTAGTGTTGGTAGTGGGTGATTTCTACTGAGCCACTTTATTTTGCACTGTGGCCATCCAGATTAGTATTACATACTGTCTAATATTTGGGATTCTACAAACATTTGCTACCTGGGGATGTGCAAGTTCCTCAGACAGCTTTCCAGACCCACACAGACAAAAGTTCCATTGAAATGAATGGCTCCATTCATTTGCAAGAAGGAGAGAAAGGAGCAAGCAAACTTTTAGAGGGCTCTCAGTGCATTTATACAGCTCCTACAGAAGTTACCAGCTTTAGTTCTAGCATAAGTCTTGCTGTCCTCATTGTTACAGTGCTTCGACCATTTCTTAATTGCTCCCTTTGGACTCCTTCATGCTCCTGAGATCTTTTTTAAGTGTCTCCCTCACTAAACCACTGCCAGCACATGGCACAAACAGTGAAGAACAGGTCTGGGTTTCTAAACTCCTACATTTGTGAGGAATTTTAGTAACAGGAATAATTCCAGAGAAGTAAACGGGATTTACTATGCAAGTAAAATTACCTGCATGCATGTTTGTAGGATTGGACCCAAGACATTCATTATAAATTGGAAGGTTTTATAGTTTTTGCTTCTTGCAGGCTTTGAATTTTTAGCCAGAAAGGCTGATTTGGCACCTCTGGAACCACAGCAGCTAAAATAAGGGAAGAAATATGGGCAGCAGCAACAGTTGTTCTAACCTACTAATTTTGGATAGTGGCAAAAAACTGTAGCATTGTTGCTAGCATTCTTCAATTTCAACCAAGTGAAACTTCACCATCTTTTTTGCAAATTGAGGTTTAGTTGTAAATATAGTGACATTTCATACCTTTGAATAAATAGAAACCCTATATGCATCCTATTGGAAGGTTATCCACTAATCAGAAGAGTACACACTTTTCCAGTTCCTTGTTTCCATTTGCACAAAGTATTGAGGGATAACCAGCAGGGGATTTATTTTTTCTTTTATAAAAGTACAAATCTGAGTATTAGTAAAGAATGATGTCTTTTGCCTTGACATAGATCCACATTCATCACAGAAGCCAAAGGATACATCCCAGTTAAATAGATTCAAGTATGGCTGGTGTGAAGGGTTTCTGGAGACTTAGTCTTATTGGTCTCTTTAGTTTTCCTGTGCTGTTTCATCCTCATCATCTCCTTGACAGCTCTTGCCTTCCCCCAGCTGGACATTTCCAGTTAAGGTGTTGCTGCCAAAATCATCATCTTAATCTACTCTAAATGCTTTTCCTTTCAGCAACTTGAACCCATTTATTGACTTCTCACCTACTCACCACATTGTTTTTACCTTAAAGATGCTCCACAAAATAGAAATTGCTTTGGCCTATACCCTCTTTTTCTTCCATTTACTTTTCTGTTCCTTAATATCTCTCATTACAGCTCCTTTAGCTTACCCATACCTATCTTTGCTTTGTTGTTTACCACCCCTATCTCTTGGAAACAATGAAATACAGAGGGAAGAACACATAATTTCTTTGCTGGCAGTTGTCTGTGTTATGTATACATTCAATTCTTTTTTTACACCTTCTTAAGGAAAGCTAAAGTTGTCACTCTTCATTCACCCTCTAGCAATTGAACTTCCCATTTTTTATCTGGCCAGCATGAAGTCAGTTGTGGGATATTTGGGACCTTTGCTTTAATGTTCTGAGTAGCTCTGTGCATTTATGATATCACAGAGATGTCACAGAAGCACAGGGAGTGAATTGTGAGCTGACAGATTAGAGAGAAACAGCAGAGTTAAAATGCAGCAGGGGATCATCTTGGTCTCATTTCTCAGGGGCTGGCCTGCCTTCCTCACAAACGGACATGGCTCAGGCTGATGTCCAGGCAGACGAGTGAAGAGGTGCTGGGGCTTCTGCCTGGGGCACAGGCAGTCTGGGCTTGTACCCTCGGATCCGGGCTCAGATGGTCTCACAGGGTCATTTGCACCCTGTCACTGCTCATTCCCCTGCTCGCCGGGCCGACCCGTCCAGCTGATGGGCAAGTTGTGTTTAATCGGTTGGGTTTGGGCACAGGGTGCAGCCCCTTTCGTGGTTTCCTGCATCAGCAGAACTGGGTGTGACCACAAGATTGATACAATACCTTGGAGGTCTGTTGCTTCTGTCAGTATTTCACTGTCCAATCTTCGATTTCAAGGACAGAAGTTAATAGTTAATTCTGTTTGTACAGTAATTACAACAAACCAATTTCATTTAGCTTGTTGAGGCAACCTGACATAATAGAAAATACCTACAGTAAATTTTAGCCTCTATTTCTCCCTGTCAGAACAAGTTCCTTTATTTCTAAATAGTAATTAGCAGCAGGGCCACAGCTTGTACTGAGACACAATTTCCAGACATAAAAAGAAGATCAGTTCAGGGAAATGTGGACCTTTGTTAACACTAACCTGGTAGCTAAAATCCTCTAGCAGAGGATGAAAAGGGTATCCGGGACTGACCACTGAGTATTGCTCTCTTCATCCCAAAGAGCCGCCCTATAGGCACACTTACATAGGGAGCTCCTCTGCTGGAATGGTTCTGTAGGTGTAGAGAAGCCATGGATGACTGTTCATCAGAGCACAAATCTCCTTGAACCGTTCAAAGAGATATTTGCTGATCTGTTTAAATAAGTCAGCAAATTACTTCCCTTTTCACAAGCATGTACACTTTGATGTAAAACCATATAAAGCACCTTAATTTTGTCAAGACAGCAATTTTTGGCAAACTTTATTGTATTATCAATGTTATCAATATAATTAGTTATTAGTATTATCAATACATGACAAATGACCAAATAATGTGATGTCACGTACAGGGCATTGTTCTTTTTCTTGATGAAGACTGAAGTGTTCCTAGGCTCTGTTTAGTATGAAATGTAAGGATTCTTGCTGACTTCTTCAGAACACACAGGATTAAATCCATGAATAATAGACACACTGTCTTTGGTGAGGCCAAGGCTTTACCCATATTTGGCAATGAAATTTAAGTCATTGGCAGACTAAGTAAAATTTTCATTATTTTCACAAGCTTTCTTTCATTTATAGAATGTGTACTTTCATTGTAGTTTAATTATTACCATTTCAGAGCAAGGGTGTCAGACTGATGTTAGGTATTTTGAAGAAGAATAATATTTTAAAATATTTATGTTAATGGAATATTGATTTAGATGTCTCGGCATGTGTGCAACATACTCTTCAATATTATAAAAACAATTTTTACAGGATTTGTGGATCATATATTTTTCATAGGTATTAATATGGTTCCTTTATCCAGTCTGTTAATGATAGAGAAGGAACATAATCAAATCTTGCATACAAAGTGTGAATTGTTTGACTTCGTGCTTCCTCTCTTGAAAACAGTCCTTTTCTAGTCACATTACAGTCCTCCATGAAGAGACTTACCCTTTTTAAAAGTCTTTCACTCTTTCCTTTCTTTTCTTTTCTTTCCGTAAGTATCATAAAAGCACAGCTACTAAATATGGCCCCATTTGTAGAATGTATTTTCTATTTGAGCAGATCATCTAAGCAGCAAAGAATGGGAGCCTGCTTTGCAAAGTCTGTTTCCACTCAATGATTCCAGCCTCTAGTTCTGCAAAGCCTTCTGGGAATACATTTTCCTGGTCTGCATTCCAGTAGCTTATTTCCTGTAGCTGTGTCAAAAGCAGTAATAGTAAGTCTAAAGAATGGAACAGGTTGCTCTATGATATATGTACCATATGGCTTTGCAGCCTTCTTTCTTCATTTGTTTGGAAGTGATTGCAGAGGATAATATTGACTCTGTTCACTAATTGCTGTTCCATGTGCCATATTCTTATATTTGAACAGTGCTGTCAAGGAAGAATTTATGTCTTGTTTTTGTATTTTCTCTTAGATCATTATGTGATCAGAGGAAGTTAATTGCAATTTTTTAGAGAAACAGCAATGTCTTTTGGATCATCATATACTCCATACTCTCTCTATATACTTTGCTTTATTTATTGCTTTATATTCCAGTCGGCTTTTCTATGCAAAGGAGCATCACTTTTTGCACTCACCTATTTCTTAGCATCTGGCATCTCCAAATTGACGGTGAGAAGCTGATAATTTACAGAAGCTGCAAATTATCTTAATCAAAACTGCAACATCAGAGCTGCAGACCATAGTGGGACAACATTCTTTATTATATATTTCAAACCACAATGTTTATGGGCTCAGATTTCATTTATTAAAAGAATCCCCATGTTAATCAATGTGGTATTTCCCCAGAGTGTTGCTCATCTTTAATTTAAAACCTAAACAAATAATATTTTGTTCCAAAGTAAATTATAGATTTTACTGTACATATAGTTATGAAATCTTATTGTATCCATTTTTTTAAGAAAGCATAATTAGAAGACAGTTATATAAGTGCTGAAATTATGAGAGGCTCCCTTGATATTAAATTACTATCTACACTCGAGCTTTATTAATTGTTTTATTTATTAATTCTTTTGGTGACAAGTTTACATAGGGTGTCCTACAATGTAATTAATAGTTTTAATGCTACATGTTGCATAAAAGTTCAGTGTTCTCTCTCCATTCAGTGATTTTTATTTCTGGTTCCTTTTTCCTATCATTATACAAATTGCACTGGGGGATTAGTGCTGGCAGAAAGCTATGTGCAGTTCTGAGCTTTTGGCTTTACCTGGCTAATTCATCTGAGCCGCAGCTGGGACTGGGGGGAAATCAGTGGGAAAAGAGGGCTTTGGCATTTTTCCAGTCTTGAATGGCAAGACAGTGGAAGGGACATCCACTCACAACTGTTGGAAACAGCAGAAAGAAGCAAGAGCAGTAAAAGAGACAACACTCAGAGGCTTTTATTCCAGTGGAGTGAATGATGAACAAGGCGAAAGGGAAAGGGTGAAATAAAAGACACTGAACAGCTAAAGGGGTTGTCTGGACTATTCTTGTACTTACTGATATATTTAGTTTGTAAGTCAACAGTGCTGAAAGAAGAAATTGGGGATGTTGATGGAGAAGGGCAGAAAGGGCAAAGGAATCCTGACCAAATAAGCTTGTCTTTTAACTTCAGTGGACATACTGGATAATATAGCACCAAGATGGACTCCTGAAACAAAAAGGAAAGGGGCTTTTATAACTTGTCTGTAATTCTGACACTTTTGAAAGAAACTTACAACCACTGAAATGTAACAACTATGGAGAGGAACAGGGCTGCCTTGTGGGGCCAGCACACCATGAATCAGCCAGGGTGAGAAATGCAGGCAGTGGGTAACTGGTGGGGAGAGCTGCAGCGATTCCTTGGCTGCACAGACTCCTGTCAGTGGTCTGACTTAGCCTGGCAGAGATTTCCTATGTGTAACTGCAAAATGGTAAAGAAATTTTCCACTTAAGCTTTTGGAAGACCTCATTCTTTTAAACCAAAGAAAAACTTTCTGATTCCAGCACATGCCAGCCATGAGGCTGTGACAGCATCACAGAGCTGCTGATTTGTCAGAGAGAAGTCAAGACTGCCTTACACTATAACACCAATAATTCTGTTTATGTCTGTAGTGTTGCTAAAATGTGTCAAGTATAAAACAAACATCTTGAAGCACTCAAATTTGGATGGACAGCCAAGGCAGAAAAGGAATAGAAGGAAAAAAGACAACTATTTAATTTTGCACTAGGCTTTTTCACATTGTCTACAGTTTTCTGTTTTAAAATTAGTGATTCAGAATGAAATACTTTAAGAAAATTTTAGATGGTCTCCCTCAATTTTTTTTTTCATTTTGAGGTTCAATACTCACTTCTCTAAAATTCCATGTGCCTGAAGACTTGAAATTAGTATGTTTTCCTCAGTTTCTTCTTGTTCACCACTGTACTTATTTCTCAAACTTTCTGTCCTTACTTCCTTTCAAGAAGAAGGACAGAAGGAGAAAGGAAATACTTGCCTGGCAGCTGAAGACTTGAAGAGGCAAATTACCCAAGGTCCAGTGGCTGGAACAAATGAATCAAGTTATCAGATGAGAAGAATAGGAAACAGTAGTCAAAGTAAGGCCATAGGGAGCAGCTACAGAAAGATAATATGGATAACCAACTCTTTTACTTATTGTTCTTTGCACTCCTTAACAGAGAAGAGTGAACTATAAAGTACTTTTAATCCACAGCACTCTGGGGCACTGAATTTCACTAGTTAACAGACTCCGTGATTCTGAGCTGATCCTAAAAACTTGTTTGATGCTCCTTGTATCTTGTATTAGGAGAGACTGAGAATATAAACTTTTTACTCACCTTTTCCATGTAATTATTAATTTAATGAGTATTCAACTTAATTTTATGACTTATTTTAATCCTTCTCACTTTCCCTTTTTCAGGGTGTAGTTCTAATTAATTTCTTGTACGGAGACCATCCTGTGTCAGCATCCTTGCTGTCCTCTATAGCTTAGTTTGTCCCTGTTTATTATGTGATGAGAAACTAGAAGTGCACGTTAATCAATTCATGTGGACCTTCTTGATTAAATGCTGTAATTATAATTCTTCTGTTTCACTCTCAGTTCCTTTCTTAATACCTAAGATTGTAATTGCTATTTCTGCATAGTACTAAGCACAGAACTGATTATGAAAATATGCTCTGTACTTTATGCTGTCCCTTTCACTGCTATAAACCACCAGAATAAGTAACTGGCTTATTCCACACTCACTGACCCTACTGCCCAACCCCTCTCTGCATGAGTTCAGTCATTAATCCATTTGATGCCTTGTAACCTCCCCTGGCTGCAGTAATTGCCATGATGGCCAGGTTGGAGTGTGGGCTGCTTGGCGAAACCTGTCTCAGGTTTCCTGATCCAGGAATTTTGTGTGAATCAGAAATCCCTAAAGTTGATCTTCTGGGTCTAGGTTTATCCTTGAGACATGTTCTTCAGTATCATATTCACACAGAGTCCAGAAAGCACGTGCTGCAGAACATGTGGCCAGAACATCTGGCAGCACTTTTGTGAAGTAAGACAAGAGTTAAAAAGCAGGACCACAACTCAGTTGTGCTTGGTAGCGCTGCAGAAGGCCTTTCGGGAGCATGTGGAATTAGAGGCAAAAGATAAAGTGAGTCTTGGGAGTGGCCAAACTGTTTTATTAGCTGCAATCTATCCTTATCTGAAGAAAAACCTCAAACTTGAATATAGAAACACTTGTTTCTAGATTCTCCTGCTTAATTCACTAAAAGCTTTGCTTTATCTCTGCCCTGAAGAGGAGCAGAATCCAAAGGCTATGTGTATTTCCTGAAATTTTGCTTTGTCCAGAAGAGGAGACTTGTTTTGAGGATATATTTCTTTAAGACTTTCTTTTTCTTTTTGTTATTGCAAGAAGAAAACTGTGTTTGTTCTGAATCCATCTGACAACATTTTTTCATTATTTATCCAAAAGAAGAAGAAAAAGAAGGATTTGTCATTATCTAGACAAGAAAGTTTGAGGAATAAATCCAGATGTTGGCGTAACTTGAGGGCCTAAATAAGAATAGAGCATCACAATACAAAGTAAATAACAGTTTATCCTTCTGCAGTTTGAATAAGTGAAAAAAAATATATAGTCTTGGATGGTAATTTCCAGCAGGTCTTCTAAAATCTCTGTTGAGAAAACTGAGAGGGTAACAGAGGGTAACTGGGAGGTATTGTTTGCCTTATCAATGTATAACATTGTACTATTTTACATTTGCACAAATAATTAATAGTACCTGATGCAAGTAAAGAGATCCAGTGTCTACCACATGGCCTCAACAAGTGTAACACAGTGCTTGTACTAAAACAAGTCCCTGGCTCAAGCTAGAATCCTCTCAATTAATATGTTCGGCCTAACTTATTCCTAACAGGGAAATTGAGGATTCCCCAGGGCAAGCTGAAGACAGCCTGCTGTTACTTTGTGCCAGCCATTATTCGAACTGCTTACTCTACCCACTGAAAAAGACATTTGGGAGCTTGGACTGAAGGGGAAAGGGAAGAATCAGGCCAGAATAGGAATCTCATTACTGAAAGGGTTCAAGTTGATCCAGGGTACAGCAGACCTGACTGCAGCTGTCTGTGCTCCCACTCAGCTATGCTGAATAAGAGCTTGGCAGAGCTGAGCCTGAAGCCCAGCCTCTGGTCAGTGAGTGTAATTGTCTCAGTTTAAAAAGTGTTTGCCAAAGGAAGACCAATGCTCGATAAGAACCTAGTCCGGCAATTACTTAGATATTCAACATATGGCATTTCTATTTTCCATTGCCAGGGTATGTCTGAAATGTATTTTCTATGTCATTTTGTGGTAGGAAGGAGAACATATTCATAGCCCAAGTATCCATGTGTCCTTATCCACTCACATACAAAACCTCTGCCTAAGATTTCATGTGTAAATTTCCAATTTCAAGAACTCATGTGCACTTGTGCATAACTGTGCTAGACATATTTCAGCAGACTCTTTCTTAAGCATCTCGAGTATGAGTGTATTTTGCAGAGTCTGCAGTTGAGTAGAGCGCCTATGGATTTTAAAATACTCATTCAACATGTTGTTTTTTAATGCAGTATTTCACAGGTTTTTATTTTCATATCTTGTTCTTCCTCTTGTCTGCATATCTCAGTTTTGTTTTGTGTGGTTTGGGTTTTTTTGTGGTTGATGAAGTATTTTGTCCCAAGGTTCAAGATAAAATGGAGACAAGGTCTGTGGTTTGATAGGGTAGCTCATTGGAATTAATGTGATAGAACACAGTGTTTCTCTTTGCAACAAAAATTGTTAGAAACTACTTTGAAAAAATGCTTGGATTCAAACTTTTTTAAAAAAATTTCTCCAGAAGGACAGACTGGAACTTGGTATGTGCATGTCAGCTTTGATACCATTTGGAGTGGAGAGCAGAGAGGTGATGCAGGTCCCCTATTCCCTCTGTGATGATGATCCCAGTATGGGGAGCCCCCTGCCCGGGTGGCAGCGGGTGCCTCCCCAGCAGCCCTCCCAGCCCTGCAGCCATGTCCCGGCAGAGGGAAAAGCGCAGATCCTGGGAGTTACACAGGTCCCTAACTGACAGATTGTCCTCTGGGAATCCTTGCCAGCTGGCAGAGGCTGGAGCAGACTACAGGTTGCACTGGCATGTCCAAAGCTTGGAAGAACAGAAAAGCAGGGAGCACAGCCAGCTCTCTGATGGTCTCCTCTTTCTGCTTCAGTGAAGCAGATAATGTAACACTCAGTGCTTGTGTCAGACACAGTCTGAAAGGATGGCTCCCAGTGCTGCTGCTGTTTCATTCCTGTCCCTCCCAATAATAACAGACAGAGACCATGATCCCAGGAGGGGCTGAGCGCCATGAAGTGCTATGGAGGAGCTGATAAGCCCCATCTAAGTTTTCACATGAAGTTAAGAGTTAGAGCTATTGGCTTCACAGGAAATAAAGTGCTGTTACTGCATCACCGCCAGCTAAAGGTAATGTGCTGAAAACCTGTCAGACCCATTGGTCAGGCTTCAAATGCCAGAGGTCTTGTTTAAAACAGGAGTTCTGAAATTAATTCAAAGGGATTCTAACTGCTCTTCAACCAAAATTTAATACCAGACAGATAGCATATCATACTTCCTTATGGTTCAGAAGCAAAAGGAGTTCAGCCTAAAATTCATTTGCAGACATCTGTAAAACACATTGCTGTGGAATGACAATAGAGATGATCCATAACTTGAAGTGGGCACTTGTTCTTTATTATGAGATACAGACAGAGTGACACAAAGCATTGCTTTTCAAGTGAGTGTGCTCAGTACAGTCTACAAACACAATATAACTTCATGCCAGACATTGATTTTCTGTTGCTGGTGAACATCTGTTTGATGTACACAGACATCTTGTGATTAGGGTCTGCTTGGTAGCTAGACCAGCAAATGACAGGGGTGGAGCAGGGGAGGATGGACAGGCTTTCTTTCTGCAAGCAATAAACAAACCATAAATGTGTTTATTTCTATAAAGAGTGGAAATAAAGATTCAGAGCTCAACAGGTATTCGCTTTCAGCACATTTTTTCGTCGGAACTGGCTTTACTTTTTATTGACAGTCATCTATAACCCAGTGTTTTTTCTGGCAGAAAGAGAGTTTCATCTGCTGAATTCAAAGACTTAATGAATAAGGAAACAACATGTATATTAATTTATTATACTCATAAATGACAAACAAACTGACTCACCCAATTAATTATCCAAAGCAGTACAGAATAAAAATGCCATAATCTATTGTTCTTAAGAAATGTTACATCTCACCAGGGTTTAAAATCCTCTAATTCTTGTGGGCTGTAGTTTCCAGTTTCAGAAATTTCTCCGTCAGCTCTGTACGTCATTGCAATAAAATCCAGTTGGGGCCAGATGTTACCACGGTCCCAGTTTGTGTTCCTGAGTGACGAGTGTCAGTGCTGTGAAACAAACGGGACACGGGCTCTGTCCTACACATCCAAACCGATGTATTTCAGTGACAACAGCCAAATGAAGTGTCTGCTCTGGTCCAGCAGCCACTTTATACATCTCATATTTGCAAAGATATATTAAATAGCTTGTTTCCCCTTTGAGTTTGTTTACTATGTATTTTAGAATAAGGATACAACATCTCCAGTTAAGGCACTGGTTAGAAAACTAGGAAGCGGGTGTTCAGTTTAGAGCTCTGTTGAAGATTCCTAACCACAGCTTATAGGTTCATCACCCTTCTCAGTAAAATAACTGAGGAACTCTTTTGTTAACCTCATTTCTGCCTGGAGCCTTTTTTGCTACTTGAGAGGATGTTACATTCTATAAAGCCACATGGGAGTCTTGCAAGCCTATCTGTCTTGCCAGATAAAAAAGGGCTGAAAGAGCTCCCTGAATTAATTCCTATAAGAAAAAACATTTTATTTTTAGAAGTTCTCTAAGCACCTACATGATGAAGTAGGGAATATCATCCTGTGCTAATGGTAATGCTAATGATCCTGGCCTTTTCATTATTCTCAGTATTTGCTGTCCCTCTACTCTCAGTGTGAAAGCTTACCACATGGCTGGAAGAATCCAAAAGAGATTGAATATAGGTTCATTTCTTTGCTGAAGAAAGCCTATCTGATGGATTCCTTGTGGTGAAAATATGATATTTCTCCAAGTTTTTATGATTTTAATGCTTTTCCCCAATATCTAACCAAAATCTTCCTTTCTGCCCATTGAAACCTATTAGTTGCTATCTATCTATTTGGCCATTTCTGGTAAAAATGTTTAACACAACAATCAGGAACCGATATCTTAGCAAATAGCATTACCTCATTTAGGAAGCACCTATTGTCTTCCTAAGTAGATAAATTCTATGGAATTTTTTTTTTGCATTTCTGGTAAACAGACATACCTCTTTCAAAAGAGGTAATAAATATCCAGCTTAGAACTATAAACTTCTGGCATTTTGATGTCACCTCTTGCACAGTGTGGGCTAAACCCCAGCATTCCACTCCTCATTTATTTTTTCTTCCAGATTACTTTGTATCACAGCAATGATACATTTTCTGCTTGTAGAAACCAAGGAAATTTAGTTCTATCCAATAGGCAATAAATGGATAAATAAAATACATTTTACTGTATATCAATTACTTGATTGATTCCAAAAGAATAGAAATGTACAGGTGAGGGTTTTTTTTCTCCCTGGGGAGATACTAGGTCTCAAAGAAAATTAATTGTCTTGTAAAAAACACAGCAAGTGCCTTTGGAATACCTAGCCTTCCTGGTGGGTACTTATGAAATATGTTTGTGTTATTCTACAGATGAATGCCTGGAACACGACACAGAATGAAAAATGTCAGGACTTTATACACAGTGCCCAGAAAATAAACTTCAAACAACTTGTTAGAGCACACTGCTGTGTATTTTTAAGTTTTAGATTTAGTATTAAGCACACATAAACGATGCAGTAGTAGTCTAAAAAGAACCCATAAGAACAGTCAGTGTGTTTTAAATACATTGTTAATACTTGATGAAATTGAAAACCGACCAGTGAGCATATATTATGATTATATCCAGGTATTTACTCTTGATTTTTTCAAACTTTTGGCTTTAATCATTGCTGCACTTTTTCATGGAAAATGAAAAAAAATTATGCACATTCAGGCAAACAAAAATTGCCCTGAAGATTATTTCTAAAAGATTTTACACTTAGCGAAACAGCACTGCTAAAGACTTACAGAGCATTTATTTTTGTTTTTAAAGGCCTAATCCAAAATCTATTTAAAGTTGATGTGAATGTTTTTACTGAATTCCATGTGCTCATAACTGTGTTTCAAGTGCAAAAGAATTGCTTTCAACTGGAAGGAGAATTATTAAATAGACACATATATTTTAACTTACATCTAGATATGTCAGTATTTTTTTCTAAGAAATGCAGATATTTTTAGTGACTATGTCATAGTAGCATTCTAGCCAACTTCTCCTCACTAATTCTGAATATTTGGGAAATGAAACAGTATCTTTTCCTCAGAAGAGCAAAATATAATGGATCCAATGGAGAAGTTACTACTGTTAGAACACATAAATTCATTTCTCTGTAATTAGATTCATTGTCAGTTTGCTTATAAGGAATACATTCAGTAGTACCAATATGTTGTCCTTGAGAAATTCCTGTCCCTACTGCAGTAGTAAGTGAATGTGGACTTTGAGTATGAATGTGAGTCTATATCCTTATGAAAGACATTCACGTTGCCTGTTGTATACCTGCTCAGTTATTCTGAATACCCCTCTGATGAGTCTCTTTCCTTCCATTGACATAGGAAGTCAGCATAACACTAAACTTGATAGGTGTGTTTCATTCATGCCTTGTAGAGGGGAAAACTGAACCAAAACACACACATTTAGAAAATATCCAGTAATCAGGAGTCACAGGAGTTATGGCAAGGCACATAATGTATTATACTATATTACAAGACCAACCTCTGAATTTAGCAGCGTAAAGTTTTACTTGGTCCTGTTAACATATTCATACATTTTTTATTACATCTATTTTTTCTGTGACACTCTAAAACATAACAATTATGACCCACCAACTGACAAAGTTAGCTAGCACCAAATTTTAAACTAATTCAGGAAAATTAACTATTTGTGTTAGATTAATAAACTGTGTATCTGAACATCATAGTGTTTCATGGCCTAGGAGTTCAGCTACCACAAAACTGGTGGCATCCAGGTGATATTCCACCTGTAATCCCTGTTTACAATCTTCGTAAAGGGTGTTAGTGATTGTATGAGATTTGGATTATGAATACTTGAAGTGATATCTGGTTTATTCTGGGTTTTGATTAAATTCGATTCCATTTCTAGCAAAGGTTTACTTCACTGTGTCCAGAAAATTGTTCTTAAGGGTGAAAATTATTGAGTGCTACTATATACCACCACACCCTTCCCCAAAGTGTGCTGGAATCAGTGGAAGAAGACACTATTGGAAAGCAACAGATGGCAGCATTTGTAAATGCCAATGTGTATTCCATGTGGAAGTGTACTCTTCCTGCCTTGCCCACTGAAAGAAGGAACCACGTAGCCTCTATGGAATTTGCAGTACACGTGCTGACTCTCTGAATTCCCCATTCCTTGGGGAGTGTCCTTCTCAGAAGGCTGGGATATACTCTGTCTTTCTACAAGCTATGCTGCTAGGCAAATATCAAAAGAGAAAGCATTATCTCATTTCAGGAACAAGGGAAACAGAGTGTAGGCTTGAGCTACCAAAAAAACCCAACCAAAACCAGGATTGAGACTGAACTTTTATAAATTTGAATGAAATATGTATATACGAAAATGTCATCACCCCCGTATCACAGAATTCAGAGTATTGAACAACTGGAGCACAGGTAGACAAGAGCAATCAGAAATTCGTGGCTTGTACTGATGTAGCCAAGCTACTGAGTGGACTGTGAGTACAGCCTCTGGTGGGACTGAGAGTGGTTGCTGCAGTCAGAGGGAAGGACCTCTTGTGTTGCAAAGAGTTTTTGCCTTCTTAGTGCCAACGCAAATAAACAGATGTGGCAGTAGTTAATGGCAGGTACACCTCTCTGTGCTAGGGTAAGGCAAGCCTGCCACTGTTTATTGTCCATTTTCATCCAAACATGTTGTAGGCTTCCAGCCTGGCTAAACATGATGAGAGTAATGCTGGGTTTGCACTTGAAGTAGGAAACAGTTCCCTATAAAGACTGCAAGGGAAAGGAAATGGTGACTCCATGGGAACAGAGGGTCATGCGACTTTGCTACAAAAAAGATCCTCTGTTTCTTTGAACTAGTGCTCATATATGCATTTAGCTTTTTGAGGATGCTACCCAGTCATGTAAAAATGTATGTGTAGCCTTTTCTGCTTCTCAAATTTACTTTGTGTTATGGGTTGTTTCCTCACACTGTAACTAGTCTGCAGAAAGCACTTTGGACATTACAGGGAGTGAGACCTACAATTAAATTTACACATTGTTTTCAGTTATAATTTCCTATTACCAGTGCAGATTTTAGCTTTGCTATATTTCTGTGAACTGTATAGAGATTGTTTATGCTGAATATCAACAAAGCTATAAGTGGTACAGTTTCTTGGAATGATGTTAGGTATTTAAGTGATGCTATTGGTGATTAAAATATATCCCTTTTCTTAGTTCAGTTTCTTATTTGATATCTTCTATATACATCAAGGTAATAAGAACTTAATACAAGTGCAGTAGTTACTTATATATTACTTCACTGGCAGGAACTGTGAGGTGCCTCATGGAAAAAATGTACTCAGCAGCTCTGGAAATTACAGCTTAATTTTTTTGCTGATGGCTGCAAAACTGAATCAACTAATTGACTACATCTATATTTTTACAGTTGGCTTCTAACAGATTCTGAAGCTGTTTTTGAATTTCTGTTTCATGCTTCAAGAACACACTGCCTTCGAAAGTGGTCTGATCACCATTATGCTATAAGTAATAATCAATTTATGGTAGGGTAGAAACATAAACAGCATCCAAATATACTCTACAGAAATATGGCAGTTCTTTAACCTGGACAGTTTCTCTGCTTGGTACTGAGAAATAACACACAGAAAAGAAACTCCAAACAGATGGTATTTGCCTTTAAATATAAAGATGAAGTAAACAAAAATTATTCATGTGTAAAACCAGTGTAAAACTGGGAGATTTAACATTTACAAAGTACTATCTTTGAAATCAGGGTGGGTTTCTAAATTCTTTCATTTTAAGTATTTTTGGTTCAAAACAACAGAAAACAAATTTAACAGCATGTCAGATTTTAATTTTTTTTCAGAGCATTAAAATGACTCCTCAGAGATTCCAGGAAATTATTTATTCACAATAAATTAGAGCTGCTGAAACTGCCAGCCAGACTGTCTGCCGCAAAATGTACAAATGTTTTATTGTCTAGTATCATTGAAGTCTGCCAATAAAATTGGGCTTCATTCTACAGTCAGTGAAATATTGTACTCCCTCTCTATAGCGCTGTTTATTTAGTATCCACTCACATGGTGTGTGTTGATGCATGTGTGTGCATGTAGACTGACAAATGTATGTTATAAAGAGGAAAATCAAAACAGACATAGCTGAAGACAGAGTACAAGCACCTTATATTAACCTGTTTTCATTCTGAATCTTTTTCAGACAGCCAGTGGTATATATTCTCCTCCAGCATTCATGATTTACAGAGGTATAGTGGGATATAGCTGTGCAAATGAACTGTTGTTGAAGACTTTTAGTGTCATTGTATTTTTTGCCTCTACAGTCAAATAATGAAAAATTTATTTTTGAAAGGTAGCTTGGAGAGGTCACAGACGAACAAAGAGTGACACCCACAGTATGGCCCCAAATAAACTTTGAACAGAAGGGCAGGCCTCATCTATATGGTGTTTGTTTCAATATCTATCTGGAAATATTACTTAAAAATCAAAAGAAAGTGCTTTGCTCAGTCTTTAAAAAAAAGATTGAAAATGCATGGAAGTTATAAAAGAAGTGACTTACAGGCACGTAGATAAAGGCCCATGCCATGTGCCTTCATTCAGGAGGATGCAGGCTGAAAACATCTCACCAGACTTAGAGATTTGTAAGAGTTATTGAGGCTCCTCCAAAAATACCCCTTGAAATGAACTGAAATCTCTGGACTGCCTGCAGCAAAGCAAGCTTTGGGTCAGGCACCCCTGCCATTCCCACAGTGGGCCCAAAGAGAAGGTGAGCACAGAGGGAAAAGGTCCCATGTAGTGGCTCTACCATACAATTGCTTCTGATGAATGGCTTTCCTTTTGGACATTCACTTTTACCACAATATTCTCTGAATTCTTGGAAGCTTTTTATCTTAAGCATTTAGTTAAAGCAATGTACCAATTTCAGTTTTTAATCCTAGAAGGAAAAATGGGTGAATCTACAAGGCTGAGTTACAATTTACCATCTCTGTCAGTGAAGTTGCATTTGCATCTCCCCAGGTTGTGCAGAGGCAAGTCAGTTATCAGCAGTGCACTCACAGCACATAAAGAATAGCAAAATCTGTGGGGTTTGGTTTGGGTTTTTTTTGTTTGTGTGGGGTTTTTTTAAATTTAAGCTTATGACTTTGATAAACTGGATTAAGTAGAGGAGTAAACAAAGGCATAAGGGAGCCCATGGAATTTTAAAATGTATTTTAAGGGAGTGTTCTGATCCCATTTCAACACTGAATCAACAGGCCTGTCTCCCACTGTCTCGGTTTGGGAGACAAAGGTGTTCAGGAGGAAACGCTCAGGGATGAGCGCCTCCTCCCAAGGGAAAAGGGCTTCCCCTCTTCCCTCCGCCAATGACACAAATTAACAACAGCAAATGAAAGTGGAGGAAAAAAGGTGACTATTTATTAACATGGAAAAAACCTATCTATTAACACAAAATGAAAGTGGGAGAAACAAAGAGAACAAAATGGGCAAAGGGTGCCTGCAAGGAGCTGATGGGACAGTGGGCGGAGCTGGTGGATCTTGGTGACTCCGCCTCCTCACTCACGGGCGTGGTGTTCCTCACAGCTCGGACTGGCCAGGGCCACCCCGCAGGCTCTCCAGGCTGGAGAGATGGGAAGGAGGGTAGAGAGGCCAGGGGGAGGGAAAGGAAAAACAAACAAAACCTCTTTCAAATTAGCATGGGGGAGAGCCGTTGCCTCACGAAGTCTTGGTTGAGAGCCGCCAACCTGCCAGCTCTCCAAGAGCCACTGACCCCTCCTTGGCCATTGGGCCGAGCTGCTTTTATAGCTGCCTTGCACCTGCTGTTTCAGTTAAACCGACTCCAGCTCAGGCCCCGCCCCTCGGGTCTATCTTAAAGGTACAGCAGCAGTGGGCATTAAGCAGGCAGGTAAGGAATAAAGTGGCTTCATAATGTCACCCCAGGACACCCACGTACCAGAAGTTGATGTTGCTTTGCTGCAGTGTTATCACAGAATCCTATAAAGCCCTGCTGTAAATTTGATAAAGGAAAAGGAGTCAAAATTCTTCTACAACTTGGACTGCCCACAGAATTCTCCCTGAAGGGAATTCCATAATGAACAGAATACATAATATAATACTTTCTAGGGCATTTGTTGTATTTCCCCCTACAAGTTTGGAGAAGTTTGAATCTAGGGAAGTTTATTCAATTTCTCATTTCAGTGGACCTTTGAGAAGAGCTCCTGAAAGGGGTTTGTGAAACCTGGGTAGTCTGGGGGAATCAATACCAGGAAAGTAGGTTTTAGCTTCCCCTCCTGGGATGGGAGGCTGCTATACAATTATGAAGAGGAGAGGAAGAGAATGAATAACAGGCTACCCAAATTCCTGTGATGATGGAAATTAGAGATCTCTATAGGTCTGCTCATGCTGGGAGATGCCATTAGTAATGTACAATAATGTCCATTTGTCATTCATTCAAATATATACTACTTGTTCTGTGAAGTAGCAAGATATGTAGAATTTAATTGTCATTTGCTAAACCATTACCATATTCCTGCTAAAAAGATGACTGATGGTGTAAAAAGAATTCTAGAATTTTTTTGGTTTTGGACAGTAATGTAACTCTCTTTGTAATTTCATTATAATTAAATTTTATACTGGCTGTTTTCAAAGGAGAGAGTCTCCAGTGCTTAACTAATTATGAATCAATTTCTGCTGCTGTTGACAAAGAATATTCAGTCAAAAAGTCCTTGAGCTTTTCTAATAAAGTAAGACTGTTTTACATCTTAAATTGATTCAGAGATTGTTTATGTATTTCATTCCTGCAAAGGGATAAGGGGATTTTAGTCTGATGGTTTTTGCGTGGAACTGATGAAAATTGGTCAGTGCATTCAGCTGCATGCTGCTAGTTCTTTCTAGGCCTAAAGTCTGTGACAGGGTATAACTCCAATGTACATCTTCTAACAGGTTTCCTTGGGTTACCAAGAGCTCAGAATTAACAAATGCTTTTTATTCCCTTCTAGTCTTTCTATTATTTTTTGTATTTTTTCTGAGGGGTTTGTCTTTGCAAGGCTTCCTATCTAATCCTGACCTACGGATAGGAACCCTTTTATTAGGAACCAGTGCAAATCTGAATGGGAACTAGTGAAACCAGCAAAAATATTCACTCTTGCTGAAATACTGTGATTAAAAGCAAACCTACATACAGCAAAAACCTATGTGCAGTAAAAAGGATGCCAGTTTGCACACATAGGGTGTAGCTTTTTCATTATTAGTGTCATGGTTAGCACTGTAGGAAGCATCTTTACATACTGGGAGTTTTTTATAACTTTCAGAATTCTTTCTCTGTCTCCGTATGAATGGCCCTATTTACTCCTCCAGGAGTGGGGAGAGCAGGGCGTAAGCTGGGGAAGAGAAGCAGCGAACGCTCAGCCCCGGTGCTCTGAGGTTCTTTGTGGGTCAGGTTTCATGTAGCTATTTTGGTTTGCTTCACAGGTAATGGGTACAACAAATTTAGCCCATCTCCACTGGCTGGCACCGAAAAGGGAGAATACTTGCTTTTGGGTAGCCCAGTGGAGGAAAATATCCATTTTTGTGCTAACAGACAAGCATTGTAGTTTCACCAAGAACACTAATAGACAGCACATTCTGCCCAAGTTAGAACTGATAGCATCAATTATATTTGTCTTGCTCTTCCTAGTTGAAATTCCTTGAACATAGCCTGTTTAGAACCCTTTTCCCTTCTTTTAAAGAAAAAAAAAAACAACCAAACTCAGTGTTTTTCATTACTCTGTAGGAAGAAAAAGGAAAAGGAAACCTGATTGCAGGAATTCTGAGGATTTAATTTTCTAATTGATGAAGCTTACATACAGCATTGTAGCCAGATATATAATCAATTTCACATGTCTGAAGTAGTGGAAACTTGTGAAAGTTATAAAAATAGAGAGATAAATAGGTTCCTTTAAACAAGGACCAGTATAATCTTTCTGGTTAGTTTTACCTCTAAGAATGTGCTATTTAGATTTTAGCTGCTCATCAGGAAGGTATATCACAGAATTATCTGGGGTTTTTTTTTAACACCCCCTGCTGTTTATTTTCCCTGAAAAGAGTAGACTACAGTGAACCTTCTATTTATATTTCATCAGTTTCTGGACCTCTGTTTGTTCTAATAAAAAGCATAACACTGCCAACTCAAACAGTAATGTGGTGAAACAGAGTTCCAGCAAACAAGAAAAAACAACTTCCACACGTACAAATAAAGGGACTGAATGGGACTAATGATAACCCAAATACTAAGGTGGCTCTCCTGCTTTTTTCAAAGTGACAAGCCATCAACAGCTCAAACTCAGTACTAAAAGGGAGACTTGCAGAAAAACTGAAATGGAACTTCAAGGTGTGACAATGATGGAGAGTTCTTGAGGATTTCTTGTGGTAAAGCAAGACCAAGGTTGCCAAAAGAGCTATTCAAGTAATTCTGAGGAGCTTTGTGTTATCCAATACCATAGTTATTAAATCCAATTCTAAAAAAAAAAAATTAAAGTAATTTAAAAATAGTATTCTAACAACATTTTCTGCCTCACATACCTCTGCAACTGCTTCCAGCCTTTTCAGTCAGACTTGCCCCAGCAGAGCTGCCCACCACCTCATCCTTCCTCATGCCAATAAGCCCTGTTTCCCTGCCATATGAGTGGAGTGGCTGCAGAAAACAATCTCTCCCTTGCAGGAAACTGTACCACCCTTTGTCAGGGTGGCGTGGCTGACCCACTTTCTTTGGAAAGCACCTCCAAGCACAGCACAAGTCCTGTGAACACATTCCAGAGACCCCTTTTTTTCTGCTCATCCCAGAAGCAACTCCTTAGCAGCCTCCCCACCATGCTACACCTTGACTATCCCTCCCAGGTCCTCCTCTGGGTGTGCTGCTGCTAAGCCCAAGCATGTGGGGGCAGCTGCCAGGAATGGGCAAAGAAACATGGAGTATGACTTTCAGCTCTTGGATGTCCAAGAAAATAGGCAGGGAGCTTGATATATTTTTTTCAGTAATTCTAGAGCAGGGTGGGAAGAACTTGAGGAAAACAAGACCAAATACAGTAATCACACAGGTATTTAGCAATGGTAACATAAGCAGCACTGATGGCACTGCTGGTATCATCACAAGAGTAAAACCACCTGCTGAGGGTTTGCAGCATGGGCCCTGCAGCATTTTAACCTGAATTGTCAGGCCTGAGGTGGGGCAGTATGTCCATGCCATGTTTACTGAAAAGTGTAGAGAAGTATATTCTTTTCATAGCAATGAGCACCAAGGAACATCTCCGACCCAGTGGATTTGCCTAAAAGAATTTAGAAACCCTCTGCATGTATGCAGTGAGTGAAGAGGAAATGAAGGATGGAAATAGGAAAGAGCAAGTTATGGAAGTTTTGCTTCCCTTCAGAAATTCCTCTCAAAGGCTACAGTCCACTTTGGATTCAGCATTTCAGTGAAATGTATATAAACAGTTATATTGTAAAACCAAGATGGACTTAAAATTAAAAAATGTTCTCCACATGTCAAGTATGAAATTGCCCCCAGTTCCTCTTGATTACACAAGGTAAAGGTTTCTCATCTTAGTCATATGAACCATTTCCCATTGTCTCTGTAAATATTTCTTGATTGACTTACACACAACTTGACCTTTTCATGAGGAAAAAAGGGAATTATTCTGTTAATGACATTGACTGGAAAACCGAAAAGGTAGACCTTCATTTCTCCAAGAGAAGAATTTAGATACAAGATGGAAAGGCAGGTTGACCATAATGTTAAATTCCTTTTTTAGTTGAGCTAATTGGTTTTCACTTTTCTATATACTAGGATTTCTTTATTGGTTCTCACAAAAATATTAAACAAGAATCTGTTCCCTGGCAGTAAGTTGAATTTTTTAATGGGAGAAAAGCAAAGGAACAGTTCCTCATTATAGTACAAAGTCAGGAAGTGAAGTAAGCACTGAAGCAAGTTTCCCCTTGTAATACTAGGAAAGAGCTATTTCAAAATAAACATTGAATGAAATCAAGGCAACTTTCCCCTGCCAGGATGAGTTAGGTCAGAGGCCTAACTCATGTATGAAATATTGGTCTCTTACTATTCAGTCATTATTTAGCTTGTCTTGAGCATGTACACTGCCCCCTTGCTGGTACTTTTGCGTATCAAATGACCTGGTTAATTCCCCTAGATTTGCTCTCAGAAAGTAGTTCAGGTTTGAACTCTTAAATGAGTTTCAGTATTCAAGCATCCTTCAAGTTCTCCTAAAGAAAGTTCAATAAGCATAAAATTCCCTATAACATGCTGGAGGCAGAGAGTGCAAAAGTTCTCAGAACTTTAGAGGCAAAATACTTCTCAATATAACAACTGCCATATGAAAGTGAGTTGGGATTTTTTTTTCTTGTTGTTTACTTTTTTTAACTATGTAAAGAAAATGATCCCTTATAACATAAACTGGTGATACATTCTAGCTTAAGAATTCTGAATATTTAACAAATCATCTGGGAGGTTTCTGTAGTTGTCTTCACAGAACTGAGAGCCCTTATATCCTTCAGAATATTGTACTTGGATGTTTGGAGTATGGAGGATCTGCAAATCCAACCTTTTTGTGTTCTGAGCTCACTGTGTTACCAGTGCACAGGTAGCACTCATAGCATCCCATTCTGAATGTTTTCTAATGAATTTGATCTTGTTCTAACAAATCAGCTGGAGTGACTGTGATATGCTTCCTGAAATGAGGTCACTAAAGAACATTTCAAAGGCCTGAATTCATGTATGACTTATGAGTGTTCTCCCTACTCAATACTGTATCTCCACAACAGCTTCTTTTAATTTGCTCTTTCTCAAAGTGAAGTTCTCGTTAAAGAAGCATGGAAACCACTGTTCCAAAGCACATGACTCTGCTTGGAGACCTGGCTCCTGAGCTCTGTGGGCTGGGTAGCCCATGCCTGAAAAAAACTGAGACAGACGTTGTAGCATGAGGCAAAAGACAAACAAATTTATGCTTCACAGGGGTCTCCTGAGCTGTGGATCTAGGTTGCCTTTTTCTGCCACTAACCAGTTTTGCTTCCATGATAGACTCTGTCTTCACCCTTTAAAAGGTTCACAGGCTCCTTGTGCATGGGATCAAATGACTGCCCTGTTCCCTTCACCTGTGAAATTTCAGAGATGACTTGAAAAGGGCCATTGTTTCCCAGGAATGCTAGGCCTAGTCCAGGAAAGAAAGTCTTCATTTCAGCAGGAATTTGGAGTCTGCTTGAGAAGGCCTTGCAGTTAGTAGGTGAAAGCTATGGCACATTCATTAAACCTCTGCACATTTATAGTGGCTGGGCCTCACCCTTTCGGGTTCATTTGCTTGCCCTGCCGAGAGGGTGGGAGGGAGAAGGAAGCTTCACCTCTGCAGCCACGGGATTGGAACTGTGATCGGCCTCCACACACAGGGCTTTCTGTTCTTGCCTCTGTCCTAAGCATTCGCAGCACTTGGGTGCTTTCATGTGAATAAACCTGTATGTTTGGGGAGCATTTGGAAAACATTTCTAGTAAATTATTCTTGTATTTGAATACAAGGAACAAATACAGTGAATGTGTTCAGGTTCAGACAGATGATGCCTGCTTCAACAAATTCAAAGTCACTTCTGGGGTGAAAACTGGGAATAGAAGCTGTGAGAATACTCTGGTGTTTTTAAAATCATTTGAAACACAAGCATATAGGCAATAAAATATACTGGGACTAGCCCACCACTTTGCTATCTAAGAGTCCTCCTTGTTAAATGTCTAGGATATTTTGTTGAGAATGGTGCCAGGATGGACTGATGATGCTAATAATCCTTATTAGGAGTATCTGATTTACTGTCATCAAATCTTTAACACATTGCACTGTAGATGAAGAACATACAAATGTGAAACACAAAGGGATAATGAATAATATTATTAAATTTGTAACCAGGTGGATAAGAGCAAGATGGGAAAAGTCTTCAAAGGGTTTTTCAACCTGTTTTTCAAAGGAAGGAAGAATCTGACCTGAATTTGAACTGATGATAAAAAGTACTGTGCTTAGTGAGCTGAAGCACTGGAAAATTTATTTTTTGTACAAATACATTTTCTCTGTTTTGGTTTCAGACTCATTTAATCTCCAAATGGTAACACTATTGACATTAAATACTCAGATTATAATAAACTGACTGTGACTGTTTTCTGAAAGTATGGTCCAGAATGTAATAATAGAGCTAATAAATAATGTATCTTAGAAAGCTCACGAATATAATTTATGACAACTTGGATTTTATTTCTTTTCTTTCTCAAGACATTTCCTGTGATCTAACAAAAAAAAAAAAGAAGTTGTAGCACTATGTGTCCTTAGACCCTGGTATAGATGGCACACAAAAGGAAGCTTGTCCTTTTGGGACCTGGCTCTGAATCAATTACAGACGACAGAAAAATACTCTTTTGTGGCTGCTAAAGTTCAGGAATGAAATCTGGCAGGCTTAGCCAATTCCCTAATGCAGCATCCACATTACCAACATCAAATTGGCAGCTTTTGCCTGTCCCAATGGGGACAGGGTAATGAATAGATTTAGTTAAGGTGTCCTGACTCATCTACAAAGTGCCTGGTCTGTGCACCAAGGCTCTCCTGTATAACTTCCAAAAAAGTGTCATTCAAAGAAAAATGAAGTTAAGAAGGTTTGCTGGCTAGCACTGCTGTAGCATACGACTGAGCTTCAGCCCCCTCTGCCCTAGAAAAAGTGACTGTTCATTTTTCTTTTAACTGCTACAAGCTTAGGCACTGTAAGAAAAGTACATTTCTCATAATCTATGATTTTTCACTACATTGTCAAGGATAATAATTTCTTCATGATCTTCACGCTTTTTTTTCCCTGTCACTTCAAAAAAATTTACACTATGTCAAAAGACTGTTTGGTCTAATGGCAATTTTAGGTGACTTTCCTTGAAATGAGGCACTGTCATTCTTAAGTCCCCAGGCAGTGTGTTTATGAATTTCCAGAGAGTGATACAAACATTCTTTTCCTGTGAGGCCCTTCCCCCTAACTGTGCAGTGAAGATTGACAATGGATCCAAAAGTAATTACATCAGAAAGCCCAATGAAATCCAGATTCTACAGGTGGGATTCTTTCCACAAGTATCTCCAAATATCTAGTCTTATTTTTTTGTAGAGACCATTCTTAAAATTTCCTTACATTTATTTCTAATGCAAACACAAAGAAATGGGAAAATTTTTAACTCCAATTGTATTTAATTTTTTCTGTTCTCACTCATGCCCCTAGAATCCATGCCAGTGCTCAGGGGAAAAAAAATCTAATAAAACAAGGGTAAGAATTTTGTCTCCTTAGACACACTCTTCCGTTTAACCTTCCCTTTTCCTTCATTCAGAAAAATGAAAGAAAATAAAATAACCTAGGTTAAGTTCAAGTTTCCTTGTTTATTTGGTTGCTTCTGCATAGAATAGTAACATTCACAGAAGGCACAGATGATCCAGTGCAATAGAAAGATAATAAGAAAACAAAGTCATTTGAGTCATTGGAGTGATCTCTTTGACTGTTTCTTTCAATATGAAATGGAACTCTGTGTTTTTGAAAGGTTTGTGTCAGTAATTATCTTCAGAGTACTGTAAATGAGGTTCTGTTTCACTGCACAAAATTGTATTGGACTGGTGTCTAATGTGGAAGGAACTGCGCCCATGTGCATAACTGTAAATATGTGTATATGGATGTACAGTCTCTATATAGGATTTGTTTGTTCTTTCAATACTTTCAGATTAGTAATTGATTTGCTGCCATGCAGAAGTCCCCCAAGGAAATATATTAGAGAATCATTTTAAATATTTGCAGAACCTCCCAAGCAGAACACATTATAAATGTTAAACGCAGAGAGATATATCACCCATTTTTCACCCGGGCTGTGATAAGCAAAATGGAAAAAAAAAGAGAGAGAAAAAAGTCTCAATAACAAAATCCACATTGAAAAGTTAGGCACTTTGAACTTTCCCATCACCTTACCAGTGTTTCCCCACAGGCTGTCTAAAAGACAACTCAGCAATGTCTGAATGGGGCTGCACACAATGGCTCCTTCACAAGTAGGTCTTTAATTGATTACGGCTGTGTTTATAGAAGCAGAAGAGAATTTACTCAAAATGGCAGATTGCCTTTAGTGTTAAAATAGTTTGGTAATGTTAATGGTAAAGGAGGTCCCAGCCACCTCCTCTTCAGCTGCATGAAGCCCTAAAGATGAGCTCTTTGTTACTGCAGCCCCCAGTCGCTTTTTGCTTTCCCTCCTCCCCTCCCCGCTGCTTTCGTGCCTCCAGAGCGGGATGCTCCCGGCTCCGCGGCCGCACGGGCTGGGCACGGTCACACCGAGAGCAGCAGCTGGCTGGCTCCTGCAGAAGTGCAGATTCCATCGGAGAGATCAGAAAGCAGGAGAACACACAGCACAAGCCTCCGGGAACGCACCCCAGCATCCTGCCCGCGTCCGTGTGCTCGGGCACCCTGGGCAGGGCTCCAGAGCGCGGCCGGGAGGCGAGCCCAGCCCGGGCGCTGGGGAAGGCGGCTCTTCCCTGTTTATACCCGAACACCCGCAGTGACGAGCTCCCGGTGCACGGGTGGATGTGCTGGGAGCGCTGGATGTGCTGGGAAGTGCCCCGGGCCCCCCGCCCCCTCCCGCGGGGCGCCCGGCGCGGGGGCGGCATTTCCCGGCCAACACTGGCCCCTGGCGGCCAGCGGCGCCACAGCAACGCGGCCGTGCTCCCGCCGGGAATGCCGCGGGAGCTCCCGCCGGGAATGCCGGCCGAGCCGTGGTGACGCGAGGCTTAGCCTCACGGCATGGGGCGGCTCTCAAAACTACAAAGTACTTCACAACTTCATCACACCTGCCAAGCCCGCAGGCAAATGTCATCTTTACTTTTCTAATATTAAAACAAACAAACAAAACCACCTTCAAATATTCGCCCCTTTCCCCGCCCCCAATAAACAAGGAGTTAACTCCCAGATTCGCAGAGTAACTTGATTGACAGTGATAAGCCACGGAGTTCACACACCTGGTTTCTTTTCCGTGAAGGAAAGATAATGATTTAAAAGTCTGCACCTTGGTTCCAATGCAGCTGAATAACTGATGCTTGAAGTAAGCATAGACAGAAACCCGGACATTAGTGATGATGCTATGTAGTCACTTTGTATTTGGAAGGCAATGTTAATGTCATCAGATGCTTTATTTGATTTAATACCAAAGATACTTAAAATTGATTCTTTCTTCCACCTGTATGACTTCTAGTATCAGGAGAGAGCTATCATAAGTAAATGATGGCATTCCAAACAGACATTAGTAAATCAGGTGAATATGATCAATTGCAAAATACCCTAAAAAAGACTCAGGGGGTATAAATATCCCTGCCAAACACCTTCTAAGTTCTGATTGTGCTGAATGCCTCTTGATTGGAAAACACGTTGTTGTGAAGCTTTTTAGTGAATTTGTCTTTCCCAGATCTGAGGCTTGACTTCCCACTGAATGACTCATTGTGCTGCCTGCTTCTATTGTCAGGCTGAAATATGCTACTAGAACAATTTAGCTATCTTCTAGGGAATAGTAATATCTCCATTGTAAGAAAAGGAAGAAAGAACCCATTCCCTTGGGTAATTTGGGCAGATATTAGCAATGACTTGCCAGGACAATCTGCCTGAATGAGATCAAGCCTCCCATAAATTGCCAACCTCGGAGCATGAAGACGCAATTTAGGACGGTGAAGTAAATGTTGTTAGTGATATGATAAATAATTTATAAACAATACCTTAATTTTCATATCCTAGACTCCTTGAGCTCCCTTTATATCCAGAGGAGAGGAAGGTGACCCAGAGAGGTCAAATGAGGAAGTATGCTCAAATGCTTACTAAGCTCACGGTAAGGCTGTAAAATCGGCACATGAATATGGGCTTCAGCTCACTCCTCAATGATACCATCATTGCACTGCAAAAGCAACATGTGGCTTTAGCACCTTCCCACCTCTGTAACTGCAGTGTCAGGAAAGCCAGTAGGAACAGCCCTTGTACACCGCTGAATTCCTGTAACTCTTCCAAGTCTGCTCAAAAATGGAACCTTGTTTTTGTCTTTCATCCTCCCTTAGGACTGTGTTTGCATATTTTTTCTGAAGAGTCAAAAAGGAATGGAACTACTGAGATGAACCTGAAATACTGAAAATATGTCCTTTAATAAACAAAACAAAACAAAACCAAAACTGAAACATTTCCAGTTTGCAGTTTTGGAAAATACGGATCACCTGATGCTGGTAAAAATACACACGTATTCCATAGATACTGGAAGGCCAAAGCAAACATTAACAATCAAGCAAAAGTCCTACTGCAATCTCCCAAAGAGTACATATTTATGCAAGAAATTTGTGACAGAAACAATATATCTCATGCGAACTCACAGAGCTATAAATACATGCTCCTTCTTTAAGCCACAGGAAATGTCAAAGCTGTCAGTTCCCAGTGCAAACACATTCAGAAATTCAAAAATAACTATATGCAATATTTGCTCTTGCTGATGTACATCCCATTCAGGAGTCAACTCAAGAAAAGTAGGGTTAACCCTCCAGTCATCAATCCAGTCCATCCTGGTACACAGGAAAAATCAGTAGAGGAAATCTCCAGGTGAGTTCATGAGCGTGATCTGGAGTGCATGAGGTAGTGGGGCTCTCTCAGCATCAGTCTGGCTAGCGATGAATTACTCCAGCTGTTTTCTGTCTCTGAACAAATAATGTTGCCTTTGTTATATCTCTGCTTACAATCCCTGTAGTTAACAGCCTAGAAGGGGAACCTGGCCTTTGATTTTTAAATATTGGAAAGGCTAATAAATCCTTGTGCTCAACATATAATTAACCTATGGGACTGCCTGGCATGGGCTACTATTCTGACAGATGCAAAAGCAGATTAAAAATCACACTCCACAGGAATAACACTCGAAGTAGCAGTAGCTAGGACAGAACTTATAATAAGATCTGTCAGTCATCAGGCTTTGAGGAATATATTTCTTCCCTTGCACAGAAACAGGAGTGTTTATTACAGAATTATGCAATCTATTGCTTGCTACTTTTCCTTCAAAACCTGTCATTAGCTGGATACAAAGTAGTGAACAAGATGGAACAATTAGTCTCCTCTTGTCAGACATTTCTTGCACACTTTGGCCATTGGGAAAGGATGTAAGTGGTGTCAAGGAAGCATTGAGGAATTGCCTGAGGCCTGTTTTAAAATGCAATGGAACTCCTATGAGTGCTTCAAATTGTTATTTATTTTTGCTTAATAAATGTGTTACTGAAAACGAGGCACAAATCAATCTTGGTAATCACGGAAAATACAAACCATTTTATCAATCTGCTTCTCAAATCAGACAAAACTATTTCCTTTGATTTCATAACATTATTACTACATTTCTCTTTGCCCACCTAGAGCACACCTAGTGTAGTTATATTAGAAAATCCCGTCTACTACCAAACTTGTTTCCCTACTCATTCATTGCTTGGAACCAGGACACAGGACTCATTCTGGTTAGAGGACAAAATAGTTTGGTGCTTTCCTAACTTGAAGTTACAGTATCAAATAAATGTTCTTAGGGCAGACCTCTGGAAAGTGTCTAAATAAAGATATACTGGAAAAACGGGATACTCTTCTTTATGGCTGCTTCCATTCTCATTGCTTCATTTTTATTCTCTTTTCGCTTTTTCTTTTAATGAAAAAAATCACAATTATTTTGCCTTTTCTTACTGCACCATTGAAGGAAAGACAGCAGTTTCAGATTGGTACAGTTTATCAGCACACCACAAATTAATGCTGGGGAAAGTACTAAGATCTGCCCTTCATCTCCCCTCTATTTAGTTACTCTAATTTACACATTTGTAATAACTGGCAACTGAAAATAATTAGCATTCTGTACATTCAAACAAGTCTGTCTATCCCACCCTAGATTTAATTGCAAAATATTGATTATTGGAGGTACATTTATATGTAGTTAGCATTTCTTTGTACTTCATGAAATTGTAATGATGTATGTCCATAGAAAATTCTGTCATAGTGTAATCGTAAGTGCTACTTATTACTCATTTCATACTTTGCTGAATCTTATTTTCTTTCTCTTTTCCTTCTCCTTTTCTGTTGGTTTGTTGTTTTTTTTTTTCTCTTTATGTCAGTCTTAATTCCTTTGTCTGGTTTCATCTGCAAATCTCCGGCAACTTTTGCATACCAAGCATTGCAGTTAACAAATTTATTAATTTTTAAAGCAAACATAAACCCTCTTTGGTTTGGGGTACTCTAAAGCAACCTGCAAGCTCTAGACTACACTGAATAAATATTCAACTTTAAAACACACTTCACCTTTCTTCTGGTACATGAAAGCTGATACCATATAATTGACAATAATTTATAACTGAACTGTATCTTTTGGATACTGTCATTCTAATGTAAATAGCCAAGAAAAATAGTAAGGACCTAACATCAGTGGTCTGTACAGAAGCCACAATGAAGGCTATGAAATAGCTCAGTAAATCCTAAGTCTCTCAGAACTTCCATATATTTCATAAAGAAATACTGCATCTGAGTATACACAACATAGAAGTTGATACAGTTTATACAGCTAAAGTGTGTCTGATTTATTTTTTCTAAAAATACAGTAGATTATGAAATTCAAAAATTAAAATCAAATGTCAGGTGCAATGCTAAGAAATTCAGTTCTAAAGGTTGAATTTTGAGGATACTTATTGAAAAAATATCCCAGATCCTGCTAGGAATGTAAAATTCAGCAGGGTGTCAATAATGATTAATTTTACACTAATATTCTGGCATTACAGTAACTAATATTAATCTTTCAGAGACCTTCAAATTTTAATTTTCCTCTTCCCAACAAGGCCTTAATAGTATATACAAATAGGTTTGGCATTCAAATATGCATAAAATATGCAAAATAGTATTTACAAATAGGTCTGTTATTAAAACATGCAAAAGAACTAGTGAAATCTGAATACTTGTTGTGAGTTCAGCAGGATATGACTAATCATTGTGAGTTATTTATTTGTGACAGGTAGAGGTCCTTGGCTTAACAAACACAATATAGTGAATATATTACAAATAACACTAATTTTGGATATATGTGTAAGTTACTATCAATGCAACACCAGCAAACCCAAACATATTCAGCATTTATGTACTTCTGGAGGATTTCATTTTCATTGCAACTTTACATCTTGACTGTACCTGATGTTTGAATTTCCTAAAAAGAAAAAGATGAAAGACAAAAATACAACCTAATAAGTATGGTAGAGCCAGACCTTTGGCAGTATTAAATTGGCACAGATCCACTGACAATACAATGTCAATACTGAAAAGCACTGTAAATTGACTGAGTAACTAAGATTTTAAAGTAAAACTAGTAAAATCCAGTACATTTATATTTCAGTGTATAACCCATTTCTAGTTTGCTTGGGTAAACAAGGATGAAACTAACACTCCTGAAGCACAACTGAAATACTGACTGGGAGCATATTTTATACATTGTATGTTGAATTGATAGCTGCTATGCATAAAATTAGTGGAGTTTTTCCTTTCAAACATCTAGAATACTTTTGTCATTATCATTAGAAATCTGTCTTACAGCTCCAGAGTGGAAACAGATAAAGCAGGAAACTTTACATGTTACAGGGTGATTGAATTTGGTTTGCACATTGTAAAACAATTTATTTTACTGGATTTGCACTAATTTTTTATCATTTGACCTGGTGGTTACATGACATTTGCAGTCAGCAACTTAATTTGTGAAATGATGAATACAACTACATTTTAATCTAACTAATTAAAAGCAATGACGTAGGAAAATTTTAATCACAATTCACCCAGGGGGTGGTTGTGCACCTCTTCAGCCACCTAAACAGACAAAACAGGCATCTTCTCAAGCAGAGGAAATGCCCCAAAGATGCGGAGAAATCAAAGAGAAATAAGCGTTTTTAAAAAAGCCCAAAGATCGTTCTGAAGCAAAAATACAGAGAATGTAATACAGTGGTTGTATAGATTAGACTATTAGTGGTAAATAAGCAGTGAAAACTTACAGAACTCATCCACTACAAAATCACACATTTAGTTCTACAAATATGTCTTAGTTGTTTGATGAAGATGTCAACTCAGAGAAGATCTAAAATAAAGAGGCTATGTCGTATTCACACTTCCAAAGCAATACATGTTGTGGAGTGTGAGCTGCTTCATAATAAATGGATAATTTTGTGAAAAGAACTTTAAAAAGTGCCGTTGTTTTAATGAGGCACTGGTGTGCTCCCTGCCCAGATTAAATCCTGTCAGGAATAGAGCAGTGCTATAACCCTTGCTGTTGTTCAACCCAAATTGAACATGAAGAGAATTACAGAAACAAGAATTTCCTTGCTCCCTCTTCAGACCCGGGCAGTAGCATGGGTATGCATTAAACAAGCACAATGTGTGGTAATCCTTTCGAGCTGCTGTACCTGCACTGTGACTAGAGTCCTGCCCGTCACTGAAGTGTGGTGCCAGCTGGGCAAGGCAGGAAAGCTGTAGCATAGCTCTGCTCTGGCAGTGCTGAAATTCCACACAAGCGGTTTGGGGGCAGAAAATAAGATTATGTTAACAACTACAAATATGACACAGGCTAAAGAATATCCCTTACTAATCTCTGCATCAAGTTCCTTAGCTGGGCACTGAGTCTGATCCAGCTCTTGGTGACAGCTGCAGGACTTTTTCAGCTGACATAAAGGGATTATCTTTGATGTTGGGCGCTTAGGAGAATGAGCAGGACTTTCACTGTGTTGTTGGGAGGGACATTTTCTCATGTGCTGATTTGCATGGGAGGCACGTTTTCTCATGTGGTGATTTCTGTGGATTTTAGTTACTTTTGCAGAGTACCATCAGGGGATAAGAGTTTCAGTGAATCAGCATCGCTTGCTCACAGCACCTGAACATCTCAGTGTCTCAGTCCTCATGTACTGTGCCTGGCCTGTGGGCTAATACAATCCACAGTCAAAAAACAATCAGAAAGAGGGGATGGCATGTGACAAATATAATGTCTTTCTCTACTGCAATAATTTATAGTTAGGGATTGTGCTATTTCTTCTATTACAACTTTCTATTGACTGAAGGTTCATATTCAGTAAAATATTAACACATAGGGCTTCTTTTCATTCCTTATGTCACACAGACAACATAAGGATTCTCCTGTGTCCAGGAGGCTCTAGCTGCCTGCTCTTTATAAGCTCAGCTTTGTCAGGAGACTCTTGCTTCACTATGGTACATGCTGCAAGTGATAAATCAGGTTTTACTTTGAGAAAATGGGGGAGCCTAACTCAAAATATGTTATGTACCTTGCCAAGCCTTTCTCTCAAGAGAGGCTTTTGTAAGAATTGCATATTCCTTATACATACTCGACTAGTGCACTTTATGTATTGCAATATGTGTACACATCCTAAATGAATCTATTTAGAAATTCTGGGGAAGCTCATTGCACCCTGTGTGTAGCATGTTTCTGTCTGTGGCCAATCTGCCCAACGTCAGTCATATTCACACCAGCTTGTTTTGATCACCTTACTCAGATGCCAATTCAGATATTAGTTTCCCTACGAACTTACAAACTGATCTGTCCTGTAAAAGTGACTTTTTATTTTTGTTGCCTACCAAGAGTCTTCAGCTCCCAATGTAAGTACCTCAGATGGATGCATAAGTGTAGGTGATAATGACCTGAAAGTCTGCCTCTAACAATGCAAATTATTCCTTAGTGAGACTCTTTCTTCGCATAATTCCCTGGTGTTTTCACAGTCTAAGTTACTTATTTTAAACACTAGAGCAGTCTAAATATATCAGTGGACACAGATGTTTTCCATTCTGCATATCCTCTGCAGGCTTTATTAGATTGTCTGTAACTAAGCAGCAGGAATGAGCCTCCTCATTGTGCCACGCTTTCTGTGGGCTTGTTCTCCTGGGCAGGTCTTGGAGGCCCAGCCCTGTTAGACACGCTTTGGACAGAGCCTGGCACACAGGAATCCTCATGTGCTCCTCCACGTTTCTTTACCACTTGATATAAACCATGGAGGAAATGCCAGGGCTTAGAATTCAAATCTGAATGTGCACAATGACTATTTTTTTCCTCACATAATAATTATGAAGCCTTTATGATCATCATAATCCTGATTTTTACAGAGGCCTAATTAAAATAAAAGCTTGGTGTTGGCCCATAACTGGCTT
Source organism: Pomatostomus ruficeps (assembly GCA_013400735.1). NCBI lineage: Eukaryota > Metazoa > Chordata > Aves > Passeriformes > Timaliidae > Pomatostomus > Pomatostomus ruficeps. Next base: position 37,631 of record VYZT01024308.1, on the reverse strand, counting down.
GTGATCTCCTCACATACTCCCCAACTTACCTTCTGCATTTTGCTTTTATTTGCCTCTTCTTGCACATTTTGCTTTGCCAATAGACACCACAGTCAGCTTGCCAAATTGCTAGTTGGAAATTGCTTTTACAGTTTCCAAATTATGTGTTAGGTTTTCGTAATATCTTAAATAGACAAACATTTGAAGAAAGTCTCAACAATACAGTCTTACATTTTCCTGCTGTCAGGGTTTGGGATACCTTTTTTTTGTTTGGCTCTCTGTGTTGGAATTTTTCCCCATTCTAGTTGCTGGGGGCTATAATGGGCAAGTGATGAGTTGCTGGGAAACCTTGATGGTGGATGATTAAGAAGGGACAAAGACTTGGCTAGGAGATGGGTGTGGCTGGCTAGCCCTTATCTGGGATCCCCTGATAGCTGGGATTTTTTCCCCTCAAAGGGGGGCAGGGATACTGGGACGGGAAGGAGTTTAAAAAGAGCCAAGCACAGCTGAAGGGGTCCTTCTTCGCTCCTGGACACCGAGAGGAGACGGAGAGAGACTGCTTGGAGCTCCAGGAAGAATCTTCCTCCACCGTGGGCTTCTGTTTCTGGCTGCATGTTTCTACCAACTCTCCACCATCCACTCCAGTGTCTCAAGGGAAGGAAACTTGGGATTCCCGAGCCCCTTTCTTCCCCACTCAGGG
>VYZT01024308.1:23956-36921 GCA_013400735.1 Pomatostomus ruficeps | reverse complement strand
TATATATTAGTATATATATTATATATATATATATATAATATTAGTAAAAGACTGTTATTCCTCTTTTCTCACACCATTACCTGAAAGCCTCTTGATTTCAAACTTTTGCCAATTCGGAGGGAAGGGGGTTACATTCTCCTGTTCTGGGGGAGGCTTCTGCCTTCTTTAGCAAATACCTGTCTTTGAAACCAAGACACCTGCCTACTGAGGTAATTTTGCCAAGTAAACTAGGAAAAGACGGGAATGCAAATCAGGTCTTTGTTATTTACATAACCAGAGTCCTTGGTCCTCTTTTCCATGTAATGCTTGAAGTTATGCAGACATAAAAATATAAAGACAATGTATTTCAGTGGAAATATACCTAATACTAAGCATATTTCCTATGTGGAAGAAGGGGATAGATAATTTACCAATAAGAAGAATATTTTATCTATGTGAATCTATCTGCACAATTGAATGTCATTAGATACTCAAAACATGCCAATTATAGGAAAATTTGGACTGTAATAAATTTCCTAGAACATGTTAAGATGAAAAATAAAAAAGTTTGTTTCTTCATAATGAATGCAGTCATTTATGTTTTGATATAATCAAAAATCACAGATAAGGTCATTCAAGATCAGAAAATGTAAATATTATTCTCTTATTCTGTGGACCAGAAAAACTACTTCTGACAGTTTGTCAGTCCAAATAATCTAGGTAAAGAAATATAATTTCTCTTTTGTCATTTTGAGAGGAAAATTATTTTCTGTTGTTCTCAAAGACCTTCTCTACTGAGTTGAATATTATAAAGTGTGAAAATTACTATACTTCTCCCTAACAGGACTGATTGTTCTCCTGCTGTCATCCATATGTGATATGACCCTTAATAAGAGGGAGTTAGAATATATAAATTACAACATAAATTTCTCCATGTTCCTCTATAATGGAGTGAAAGGCTTCATAATGGGAAATAACAGTTATTTCTTTGACAAAACAAAATGGACAGAGAGAAGCATTTGTATGTCACCCACTCAGCTGATTGCAGACATGCTGATGTTTTAAATGCATTGTTATAATGTCAGATAGCTTTTCTCTCAAAACTTTAGCACTCAGTTCTAACTGCAGAGCTTTGAGCTTTGTGAATCTGGGTGAACATGAGTCATCTGTACACATGACTCATGTATGTCCTTGATAAAGATTATATCACAAATACTGATGAATAATAAACTTTAAGGAATAAGCGAGGTCAAACAAATAATGCAGGATTCTACACTGAGCAGAACGGAGAGCTGCTGTTAACTGAGAAAATCACTGGGAAATCTCAAAGCTGGACTACGCTGCTGTGGCATTCTCTTCTCACCTCCTGTGCATTCCTTCCTTTTGGACTTTTTCAACTTTGTGCCACATACCAGCAGTATCAGCAACTGGTGTAAGCAGGGGCTGAGACCCTAGTGGTACAAGAGGTCTCTTTTCGGGCTAGGACACACCAAGGATGCTGTTATGGGACGTTGTCCTGACTGCTTGTTTGGCACAGGCTCAGTGACACTGGGAGTGTCCTTAATCAGAAATGCTTTGATGTTCCATCAGTTACTCTTTGACAGTTTTCCCAGTGGAAAAGAAGTTTTTGCAATAGCACATAGTAAAATTAGAATATATTCTGTTTCTTTTATGCAAACAAGACATTTTAAGTGGTAGAATGGGTTTAAATAAGGGTCAACAAGATACATTTAAACTATTAAAACACTGCTAAATAGAGCAGGTTTCTTATCAGTTAAACCAAGTTTCTCAGAAAAGAATTTACTTCATTTACCATCAGCTGCTTGTTCAAAAGGTGTAAAGCCATCAGGATAAACATTAAAGCAGAAATGTTACCACTTTACAGATTAAACACTCAATTCTGAACAAAAGACAAATTCATGCACATACATACATTTGCACTGAGCTTACAATATTATTACATAACTAATTTTAAAGAGACAAGAAACTGCACTGCACATTGGTAGACTTATTAAAGATAAGGTAAAATTTATTAGAAAAAGAAATACAAAAAATGTTCATAATAAACCTTTTTTTGGTAGGACTTCCCCAAAGTTTTATTCACTGTATTCATACCATCTTCATCTGTGGATTAGACTGGACGTTCTAGTGAATATTCAATATTGGGAGCCTCGAGTTGAAGCTTCCTTTACATGATACTGCTCACTTGTCCCAAAGCAATTCCTGCAGACTGTAACTGCCTGTGACAGGTTCTACAAAAACAATGTGAAAGGAAATATTGCTTCAGCATATTACATACAAGTTTTCAGAAATTCACTAAATTTAATGGAAGGAACTTGTTATACTTCGACAGACAGTGGATGAGGCTGAGCAGCTTCAGTCTCCCAGTCCATAAATGGGGCTCTGCCCCTATGCTGTTCCAGTGGTGGCACCGCGGCCTCATTTCAGACCTAGTATCGCAACCTGGCAAGGTGAGCAAGCTGGAGAAGAGGTCTGAAAAGAGAGTACAGATGCAAGGGCTAGGTCTGAATAGACCTTATAGGCCAGAGGTATTTTAGACCTTGTTTATATGTAAACAAGATAAACAGTGATAACACCAGCCTCAGCTGCCCATCCATGGCACTGGCTCATGCTCAGTGTGCCTGTCACACACTCCCTGAACCTGCTGTAAGTGTACTTGCCCTGCACCTCTAAGGCACTGATTTCCTGCTGTCCTGTACCTTGTGCAGATACTTGTCTCAGTGCCAACTGCCTTAAACTGTATTGGATTTGATGGATGAGCTTTGTTTGCAGCAGCTCTTTCCAGATTGCTGATACATCTTTGATCTTTGTTGCTATGTACCTGGTCAGCAAAAGAGAAACATCAGCAAGATGCAACTTTCTTAGCAGACTTTTTAGCTGATGCTACAGTTTAGAAAATTATGTCTTTTATGTATGGTTTCACTCAGATAACTGCTTCCTGATGCCTGTCTTGGTTCTTAGATGTGACATTACTCTAGGCAAGCCCACAAACCCAATATCCTGTCAATTCTGCCTGCAGCATAAAGAAAGGGAAAACCAGCTTTTTTTCCTGCATGGACTAGAAAATATTGTTTAACTGGATTTTTGATGCAAAAGCAGCAAAGTTCAGTGGCAATTCAATCCTGTATTAATGCAAGATGAAGACCTATTACAAACTTCTGGGGACTTGTTAGCTGCAGCATGATTTTGCTGAATAACAGGAGCAGAGGTTGCTTTCTGAGTGTTTTAAAAATAAATTATACAAGTACAGGCTGTACTAGACACTGCATAGAAGAGTGGCTTAGCACAATCTAATGATCATGGAGAGCACAGTTGTCCAAGATAATTAAGGAAATCCTGGGAGATCTGCAGCTTGGTCAGTCTAGTGAATGGCCAGGACACTGCAGTGCTGGGCCTGAAGGCTGATCATGTTCTCCCTCTTGTACCCACACTTTCCAGCTAAACTTTTATATATCGAACTATTTGAAACATCTTAATTTTGCATTTATTTTTATTTCAACATACAGAAGTATAATTACTAAAAAAATTCCTGTAACTCATTTCCATGTCTTCTTAATAGGCCAAGCAAACATGTTATATTGTACTTACTAAAATTACATCTTCAGTGGTAACATCCATAACTAGCAAAACCTTTCCAATGACAGATTCATTTTGTAGTATAATTCACCAGAGAATTCCTCTAGTTCAGTGATATTCACTGGGAATTTCTCTTCTTCAATGGTGAAGGATTTAAATGCAGAAAAACTATAGTTTAGGCCATGTTAATAAACAATATAAACAATATACTCCTCAAGGAAAAAAGTACATTTTCTTAACTTGAAACCTAGAGTTGAGATTTGAAAGTTATAACTTATTCTGAGCCTTACACTGTCTGCAGTGTAGAGCACTTTTTCTGGTTTTCCAGCTAGAGCACTTCTATAAGGCTAGAATAACACAAGTCAAATAAATGGATTTAGAATGGAAAGGCAAGAATTTGTCTACAGGGAGTTGTGGTATAAAGTAAAAATACAATTATCAGAGACTTTTTTTCCACTGGCTACTTTTCTGAAACTCAGCATTTATGGATGTGGAGACTGTTTTCACTAAGTGCATTTTGGGGGTTTTTTTTGCTCATATTGTGTATGCATTGTTCATATATATATACAGATAGATAGATAGATAGATAGATAGATAGATAGATAGATAGATAGATATCTGAGACTACTATAACTTGTAAAAATACATTTGGAGAACCAGTAAACACTTTAGAATAAATATGTTAAAATCTGTATGGTTGCTTTCTGAAATATTAATCTCTTTAAGCGTGTTGGGACAGCTAAAAGCAGTGAAACAACTCAGTTTGCAACAAAAACAATGTTTTTATTTTTATGATGATAGGGGATAGGACTACAAAAAAGTCAGACAGATATGCAACAAAAATGCTGAGCTATTGTTTATTGTATTAAAATATAAGGTCACCAAATTAATAAGTGGTTCTTATCGACAGCTAGGGACAGAATCCAAGAAACTTGCTTAGTGCCTTATTATTTACTGCTTTCTATTTATTAAAGAACACTTGCATAGAAGTGGAAGGTTACCTCAGTTCTTTACACTTGTACTGTGGGATATGATCCCTGTGTGGGAGATACTACAGCTTAACAGATGTCTCCCAGATGGTTCTCTGATCCAGTCATACACAGAAGTCAGGTCAGCAACTTCGGAAATAAAATTCAACTCACAGGAAATACTTATAGTTGATTCAGCATGCAGCAATATGACCTTTATTAGTGTTGAAGGATAAAAAAAAAAAGAGAAAAAGTTTACATACTTAGAATAGAAAGCTTTTGGTAAAAATATCAGAGAAACTCTTAGTTTGGCATTCCTAGGGCTTACCCAAAGTAAAAAAAAAAAAAAGAAAAAGGAAGAAAAAACATTTAATAGACTTAGAATAATGAACTTTTTGGTAAAAATATTAATAAAACTTTTAGTTTGCTATTCTTGAGGCCTATTCAATGTCAAACAAATTTGACACAAAATACATAATCTTTCACATACCCTTAGTGCCTGTCCATGGTTACCCAATTATATCTCTAAAAGCCATTCAAGCCATTTGGAGTTCTGACACACAGTGCCCTGTTATTTCTACAATTGATGGCCAAAGAACCACTTCATGAGTGGAAGGAAAGGCTTGCAACATGAGCAGAACATATGATTTGTCTGCTCAACTTTGGTGGAAAACTGAAACAACTATCAAGAGGCAAATTACATTAGCACAGAATAATTTTATCTCAGAACAGCCCTGTCTGCTTTTTAACATGTACACAGCTCACTTAGGCATTCTGCAAACTCTACATTCAAAACAGCAATAAATATTAATGTTCCTAGGTATCTATTTGAGGTGTTTTTCACAAAGACTAACTTCATGATCCCTAAAGCCAATGCAGGAAAAAAGGCCACTAAAAAGTGCTCTGTGTACATGTCTTCTAGGGCAGGGAAGCAGCACCATCTGAGGCACATGCTAAAGAAAGTGAAACAATACTGCTCTTGTGGGGTTAGCCTGCAGCCAGACCAGCAAGCAGAAACCCCGTGTGGTGGCACAGGGAACACAGCAGAGCATGTATCCTTGTAATGTTCTCAGAGAGGCCACAAAAGAAAACAGATGACTAAAACTTGCACTTGTATGCGGTTTCAGTTACTAGTGTCATCCGTATGTCAGTGTCATTTGATACGTGCTCCATTTAGTTAGGATACTTTGAAGCATTCTTGCTGCACACCAAATTAATTTAAATTGGCTGGTGGGGTACTTATTAGTGCCAAATGTAAAAATTAGTTCTAAAATGGATTTTCATATCCTGAAGGTGGATGGAACATTTTAAAGGCTTTACAGAATGCCAAGGTCACTGTGCTCGTGTCCTCTTGGTGTCAGAGCCCTCAAGGCACCAATGGGCTTTACAGGCCCTGACCAGCTCCAGCTGGAGCTTCCACTCACACCCTTTGTCCATGGGCCCAGGAGCTGTTTTTAAGCTGAGCCTGTGGCCTTCAGTGGCCTGGGCAGCAGTGCTGAAGGGGTGCTGGTCTAGTTTAGTGCTGGTCATACCCACACTTGGCTCCTGAGCTCCTTGATCTGGGCCTTGACCCTCAGACTTCACCTTGGCCGATTGTAGTGCTGTGGACCTGCCTGGCAACCCCTGGAACTGATCCTGGTGTGTGTGGGCTGACTCTGTCCCTCCACGTCAGAGCTGCCTCATCCCAATGAACTCCTCTGGTCATGTGGGCGCTTAGTTGGATGTGGTGGCTGTCCCTGGAGGTTTCCTGCTCATCTTGCTCAGGTGCTGGGGGGCTGGGCCCTGGCTGCTCTGTTTTGCTCATCTCCCACCTTGCCTTTCCCGATGGCCAGAGATGCTGGCCACTGAGGCTCACTCCTGTGCAGCTTGTCCTTAGTCTTCAGTATATCTTCTTGTTATGCAGTGGTAATTAATATTTATTAGATTTTATTTGTATCTTTCTATTCTAGATTTTCTATGCCTTTTTCTCTTCAGGTTTCCAGTTAATTTTTCCCTTCCTTTCATACCCTTCTTCTCAGGTTCTCACTAGGACTCCTAGTCGTGGATCTCACTCCTCTCTCTAATTCCCCTGTCTCCTTTCTCCAGGAAACCCTTCACAGTTGTCTTCAGTAGAACTACTTCATGCCTATCCTTGATGAGTGAAGATTTATGACTTGAACTGTCCCTAAATCAAGCACTTCCTCGGGTGGCTTCCTCACGAAATACATCAGAAGAATTTTACAGAAAGGGAGAGAAAAATCTCAGGACTTGTAGAAGTAATAATTTATTATATACTCTTAGTGAAATCCAAGAAAGGTCACTGCAGTTAGAGGATTGAGGAGGAGTGGGCTGTTGGATGTGGAATAGAATGCCAAGCTCTCCCTTAAACAGAATCTTAAATAGGTGCACAAATCCCAAGCTCTTCCTCTAAAATATTTATGTAAAGTTTTTCTTGCCAAAATTATTGCGGAATTAACAGAAAGGAAAATGCCAACATGGTTTGGTTTGGTTTGGTTTGGTTTGGTTTGGTTTGGTTTGGTTTGGTTTGGTTTGGTTTATTTCTGGGCTAAAGTTCTGGAATGAGTAATAAGTTAGAAGAATGTTCTACAGTAAATGCAGTGTTTGACAGCTGTGTCTCTTTTAGAGCAGACAAGAAGTTTACTCCACTAACTAAAGCTTTTGCAAAGTGTAAATAAGGATTTGCTATTTGCTTCCCTCCATCAGGAGGTACAAACTGGACACATTACCGGGAGATTTCATGAAACCCATGCTGCTTTGTGGTGTATTTTCCACACTGATGAACTGATCTACAAACAAAAGGTCTAGGTCTGGAAAAAAGAAAACTAAGAACTACAAAACAAACAAAAAAATAATAATAAAAACCCCACAACACCCAAAACTAAAAAATAAGGCAAAAGGAAAAAAAAAACAAACCCATGACAGCAATAGGAAAAAAACCACTGCAAACCAAAGCCCCCCAACAGCACCTGACTATGGGCACACAGGGACAGTGGGGCTCTGCTTCAGCACAGCTCTTGGAAGCAGCACCAAAGCAGCCTCCACTTATTCCTGTTGTTAGAGTGGCAAGGGGCAGCTCTTTCATGAAGAAAATCATTGATTTCCCACTCCCCCAGCATTCATTTTTGTATCTTTCTAATCCAAGTGTATGCTGAACATGAGATTGTGCTTTATTTGGGTTTTTTCCCACTAGGTGAAGCAATTGAGAGTGTCAGGTATTGGATCAGTACAAATTCTTTTTCTGTGACAGGAATCAAACCACAGTAGCCAAGGTTTTTACATTTCCAAGCCTTCCCTTTGTCATTCTGATTGTCAAGAGCTATTTTTATTGCCTCCTGACTGCCATGTTCCCAAGGCTGTGTTCAACAGTACCTTGTTTCCATTTGTTCCATCATTTCATTTCACTGCTATATCCCCATAGCAGATGCAAAGGCTACTTTAGTAATTAAAAAGGCAGTATTTCTTCCTCCAAAATTAAGGAACTAAGAGTAGGAAATTCCAGTGATCCCCCAGACAGAGTATGCCATCTGCACATTCTCCTTTGATGTACAGTAAATTTAAATTGCAGCTTTCCTGGTAGGTTTCTGAGCTGAACTCTATTGAATGCTTAGACTTCAAACCAGCCAGTAATTAATGGGACTAACGTGCTTCCAGCTTGTTCCTGAAGGGCCCTGCTCGAGGCAGAGCACTTAGCCCCAGGCCTGAGGAAGCTCTTGGCAAAGGGAGCAGTCTGTGTGTAACACTCACTGCAGCTACTGGGATTCTGTGAAACTCCATGGAGCAGCCTTGCCTAAGGTAGCTTGGTCTGACAAGTATTTATAGGAAAAAAGGTTTACTAAGATGATGATCTTTCACTTACAGACCTCTTCTAGATCATTCTGGAAGCACACAGACGAAGGCAATGTCATGCTTCACTGCGTAGATTTTATTAAAATTGCACTACAAAAATAACTGTTCTAAATGTATAAACAACCTTGTTAGTCCCATACTTTTTCTATCTAGAAAAATAATGTCTTGAGGGGATAATTAATACTTAAATATCATAATATAAACATAAAAATAATTTGTTTTGTAAAAGCTAGGGGGAAGAAAAGGTGGACTTATGGGAGTGTGCGCTTGAAAGCTTTTCAAAGCAGTTATGGTCTTATTCAGTAGAACCAGAATAATAACACGCTAGATAAAAACTCTAATTAGGGCACAAGAAGCAGGTCCTAGGGGGAAATAAAGCCATTTATAGTTGTGTCTTAAATGAAGCAGAGCTGCAAAGTAGATTTTATAGACACTGTACACTGGAAAGAATTTAGCCACTAGTAAATATCCTTATATTTTGCTGTTTGGCTTAAAATAGTCTCCTCTCATTCTCTTATACCTCTGCTTTTAAAAAAGACCTGACTGCAGTCTCTAGGCTGACTTTGGCACAATATATAAAGTGTGGATGTACACATCAGATATTAATGATTGTTTGAGCTCTTCTATTTATCAGTGAAAGTGGGTGAAGTCCATTTCATTCCCACATGAAATTTGTTATCCTTTTCTGTGATTTACACAAAGCCTTAGCGATAAGTGAGCTGCTGTAATTCAAGTCAATAAATCTCCAGAAGACTATTTAAAGTTATCGAAGAAAATTCTTTTTGCAGCAGAGAAGCTTCTTCACACCAATGAAATTTTGCTAGAGGAGAAGCAGATGTACTTACTAGCATTAAAAAATAGAGTTGGGACACAGAGAAAGAAGTTAAAAAAAATATCACTCAAACAAATAGGAATCTGTTACAATATAGGACTCCTCAGAGTCTGGGAAATATATAGATTTATTTAAATGAAAATTATGGTGATGAAGCCTCTTTTATCAATTCTAGTCCTTACAGTTGTACACCATTAATTTTAAGACCAGAGTAAGTCCAGGTAGATATTCTTACTGCTGATCTTACCAATACTGAATAAATACTTCATACAGACCACACAATTTAGACCCTTGTTTCAACAACAGTGGGACTGTTGTTGAAACAAGGGTCTAAATTGTCTGGTCATGGGGTAGAAGAAGGAAAACAAGTGGCTTTTGGCCTTTGCTGTTGCTCTTGGAAGCCAAGGCTGGCCTCTGGTTAAGGCTGTAGAAAGCCCTGTGCTGCCCCACTGCAGGGACACTGCAGCTGTGCAAGTGTGTGCTGGACACGTGGGGTCCCTAACACCGGCAGCCCAGGGGCACAGCACTTTCAACAACTTTTCATGGCAAGTTCTTCACTTTAGGAACTTTAAACTTCAGGAACTTGTTGCCTATATAAAGTATATAATGTCTTTTATTGGAAGGCAGTATTAGGTGTTTTTGAAAGTGACAGTGAGCGTACACCTGGAAGGAAAATGGTTGCAGCAAAACTACTGCAACCTGGTGATTTTATATGAGCCTACCTCAAAGTAAATTAGTGAAAACATGTTCAAAATGAGAGTTAGCACAACTATGTGACAGGAGCTCAGTTACAGTATGATTGTTAATGAGATGCAAAAATGAAGCTTACTTTTAAAATGAATGGGAATCATACTTCACCTCAGAGCCTGCTGAGGATATAACAATGCCCCAGTGAAGCTGGAATTGTAGTGCCATGTAGGCATTTCCTGATCAGCCCCAGTGTGAGTGGCAGATGCCATTTCAGTGAGGGAAAAACAGGTTTTATGTACTCCTTACCTCTCAGAGAGTGTAATTTCCTTGCTTACATATTGAAAATAAGATCCAGATCTCAGGCTGGCAGAAGTGTGCTACATGCATGGCTGAAAGTGGGAAAGGATGATATTAAGCTTGTTCCAAACCTCTTTTCTGCTGGACCTGACTGGCACTGACCTAGCTTGCAAGCTGTTCTGAATTATACAACCTGTTTTCATTCCTTCTCTGGATTTGACATATGCGGATCACCTGAATGGAGCTGTGCCTTTAGCACTTCTGTACAGAAGGTAGCTAGCTGAGTATGTTTGCTTTATCTGCTGCAATCAGTTTAACCTTATTGTATTAACATTTCTCATAGGAAGATGGAAGAACTGCAGCAGAGATCAGGAAGTGTTTGTAGGAGTTCATAGAAATGGCAAATGGTGAAAAACAACTAGTTCACATGAAAGAATGCTGTTCTCTTGAAATCACTTTGAGAAGATCATCAGTAAAATGGCGTCATGTGTGAAAGTCTAATGGAGCTCTTGGCTAAGACACCCAACAGTGTGGACCAAACCACTGCACTTCTAAATATAAAAGTGGGAAATTACTTAGGGAAACAGAAAATAGAAATAATGCCTATGGAAATAAGTACTATCACCTAATTTTTTAGCAATAATTGCTAAATAGAAATGTCCTCCTTAATTCCAGATGCTCTTACAGCATAGAAAAATAAATTCCAAAACTGAAACTAAATCCACCATTCTAACTGACTGTGCAGGACAGGTACACAGAAAGAAGTATAAATATAAACCTGAATTAGATATCTCAAATCTTTTCTCAGTATACTTTCCCCTTTTTGCAAAAGTCTTTACTCAAAGCAGTCCACATCTGCATCTAGGGAGACCATTTAAGAACAGCTTCAAAAATCATATGAAATTCCCCATATTTGTCAGAAAGAGCTATTGCTAAGATGTCTGATCTATATGGTTTTGTATAGAAACTAACCAGCCTATATGTGCTTACATCTACAATACACGTAAGAAAAAGAAAACAACAACTTTTCATATATAAAAATACTGCAGAGTTCTATGAAATAAACCAAAATGTTAACAGTACAGTATCATTTGCAATTAAGAGTCACAGCATCATCTAGTGGTCAAATATGAAAAGGAGAATTCTTAGTGGATTATCCATTGGTTTTATGTTTTATTCAGACAGAAAAATCAAAAGCATAAAGAAAATTGCTGCTTATGCTCGGGTGCGGGAGCACGGGACCCTCGTACAACGAATCAATGTGATTACGCGAAAGTCCGTTTATTGTTTACATTACTCCATTCTTATGCATTTCTACAACTGTAGTTCACACGATCACGCACAACCCGATTGGGTCTCCCGCACTGTCCATGCGCCTTGCATGCACCCTTCAGGACACCTGATTGGTCTCAGGCCCGGATGGTACAGTCCCTCTTCACCTGTTTTTGTTATTCTCTCTTCTACCGTCTTCGTTCCCAATTTAGAACTGCTTGCATTCCTCAGGCCCTGATAAAGGTGCTGAAGATACCTTGGCTGGGGCACCCTGACAGTGTTCTCATGCCCTACAACACTCAGGAAAGCAGTTACCTGACTTAAAGCTTTCTTGAAATACCAACTTTCTCTTTTCACAAAAAGTCATTTTTACAGCAATCATTTTGCAGTCTCTGAGGCTATATGTATGCTTAGGTAGTTCTGGTGGGTTGGCCTTGTCTGGATGCCGATGCTCCTCTCTCCCTGCCCTCCTCAGCCGGACAGGGCACAGGAAATGTAACAAAAGACTCAGAGCTGAGATACTGATGGGAACGACTGTCTTGGGCGAAACTGGTGGGGTCTATCTTGGGGCCAGCTGGTGCCAGCTCTTCTGGAAGGGGAAACTTCCAGCAGCTCCTAACAGAAGCCGCCCCTGTAACTCCCTTGCCACCAAAACTTTGCCCCACAAACTCTGTGCAATAGGACCTAACAAAATACAGCTCGCCCACGCCTGCAGCCTATGAAACCTGGCCATCACTGTAGCAGTAACAGACGGTATCCTGCCAGCCTTGCCAAGGTCCTGCTGTAGCCTTCTTTCTAAAGCTACTTTGTTACACCACACTGTTGATACGAATATGAAGACAGTTACTCGACTGCCACCATGAAAATAAAATTTTATCCAGCAGTGTTGCCATTTGCATCTCAAGCTGCTCTTGTGGTTTTCTTTTTTACCTTAGTAATCAAAGCATTTTGGCCTGAGGCTTCCAAAACTCTTAATAAACAAACACCTTGCTAGGCTTGTGTAGCTCACAAGCAATTAGGCAGGAAAAATATCCTTTGGGAACTGAGTTTGAATAACATCTAATACTGCCTATAACTCCAATATTTTTGATCTACGGAGTTGTTATTGCAACAATGACCTGGTAATATAGGATGTTGGCCTGCAGGCCAGTAAACACAGTATTGCAGTTGTTAATATAGAGTCACAGGCTTTCAAAGCCTCAGGACTGAGGGATGTCAGATTTTTTTTGCTTGAACTCATTGTAAGAGATGGTCCGAAGACCCTTTTCATCTGTCTCACGATCATCTACGGACCGAGAATAATCCCCCTGAAAGAACAAGGGCAAGAGGACATCATGAGAGTCCTGGCCAAAATCAACGTGAGATGACAGCTCCACAGGTGTGTTTGCTGGGAGGCTGAAGCGTGAAAGGGTTTAAATGCCCCAAATGCTTGTGCCTACATAGCCCAGGAACATGTCGTTTTGGTATTGTTCCTCCATCATCCA
>VYZT01024308.1:0-23767 GCA_013400735.1 Pomatostomus ruficeps | reverse complement strand
CTTCCCTTCCCATAATCGTGTCTTGGCACGCAATAAAGTGCATTGTTGTGATTAAGGAAAAATTCCCCCATTTTGTGTTTCTTTTGCACTCTGAGATTCAGTTTAACGAACCATCACGAATCCTGCTCTATGTTAGAGGATCGTGACACTCATCTAGGCTTGTCTAGAGCTCTTGTTTAGAGCTCGTGTCTTGTTTAGATGTAGCATCAATTTTTCTTATGAGGTGGCTTTGCCAAATTTCACTTACTTTTACCTCTGTGCTGAAAACCAGATTTGATCTAAGCTGTAGTAATGAGTGGTCATTCTGTAGAGAATGAAATATTTATCACTAATGCAGACATACAGGCCTAGCACGACAGCAGAGGCCCTGGAATCAGTGATGTATATGGAGACACAAAAGCATGCAAACACACAAGAGCAGCTGAGAGTAGAAACTGGAGTGCTACACAGCATTTGGAATCTGCATTTTGATTCTATTCAGGAAAAGTAAAAGGAGACTCCACTTGGAGAATCACTCAAACAGCCCTGGCTGCACCTTCCACAGTTCTGCAAGTCACTGTTTGTGCAGTTACAGATGAGACTGTTGTTCCTACCAGCTCAATAAATTTTAATTGGAGTTTGATTTTTGTTTTTATGACACATTTACAGAAATATAGTAACATTCAAATGGATAAAAAGGGGAGAAAAAAAAATCACTAGGAGGTTAATTAAGGCATGGAAAAGCTTGTCTATGCAGGCTGTGAAATCTTCACCCTTAGGGCCTTTTGACACCAGGCTGGAGAAAGTCCTGAATGATGCGGTTGGATCTCAGTATTGACCTTGCTTTGAGCAGGAGAATGGACTAGACATTGCTGCAGAAGGATCTCCCTCCTTTCTGACCTGAATGAGACTGTAGACATGACGGTGAGAGAAAGGGTTTTGTTTTATTGTTTTTTTACTTTCTGTGTCTTCGAAAAAACACATGCACCTTTTTTATCAGCTTCACTTGGATGTTACTATGTTAAACCTCTGCTCTGGAGACCTTCAGCTTCAGCAACCTGGTCTAACAGGGTAAAGAGACTTTAAAAGAGGGGGTTTTTTTTTGAGTGGGATTCTGTGCTAGGAGGAAAGGGTGGGCTGAAGAACCATGAGACATTAGTTATTTCAAGTTAAACGCTTCTTGCCAATTGTTCAATGTAACTAAAATGTCAATATTTTCCTCAGCCTTCTCTGACCAGAACTGGGAACAGTGTTTCTTAGTTCTGAGGGGGAAACATATTTGAAGTTATAAAATTATTCCACCATCTGGTGAATGATGTGCAGATTAATAACTGGAATGTACTAGAGCACTAAAGGGGAAACAGGAAACTTTGCCTACAAGTTTCACATTTTTGCTGCATAAAAAGTTCTCAGAATTCATTACCCAGGAGTGAACTACAAGTCAGGCCAATTCAAACAGGATGCAGCAGCACAGCCACCACAGGCTTGATTTTACCATTGTTATCTTCCCATCTGCTACAACTGCATGTTGACCAGCATACCCCAGAACATCTTCTGGACTTTATACAAACCACAAGCCACACACAGAACTGGCTAGGCTGGGCAGTGTTACTTTTAAAGTTTCAACAGCCTCAGAAAAAAACCCAGTACTGCTGGTGTTATCAAGGGGGAAAATACACTGCTCTACTTGCACACTGTGTCAATTATTCCACCTGTTTCCCAGTTCATAGGTATTTCCTAGCTTATACTTATGGCAGCAACAAAAATGCAGTAACACATCCTGTAAGAAACTGCTCCTACATTTCAGCTTTTCTCATAGATCCCTTTAGAAGATACTTTTTTACCCAACTCCTTCCCAAACTCATTTGGATTAATTTGGATTGTCATCTGATTGACCTAATGAGACCACTGTGACCACACACAATGGCCAGGTCTTTCCCCAAACTGTCAGTGTTCAGTCGCCACAAATGCACGGCCTAAGACCCTCCAGGTGCACACAGCGCCAGGTCCATCATGACCCTTCAAGAAAATTGAAGGAGCCTTGAAGGACTTTATGGACTGAAGGCCTTGCTTTTTCTATGGAGAGCTGTAAGAAACACCCATCCCTATCCACCAGGTACCAAGCATGTTTTCTGAGGTTGGCTCCAGCGCAGCCCAGCCCCGTGCCAGTGCCTGGGTGTCCCTGTGTGCTCCAGCGGCTCAGGGCCAGGACAAGCCCTCCAGGCTCTGCACTGCAGCATCGGGCATGTTGCTTCCGGGGACCCACAGTCAGTGGCAATAGAGACACAGGCAGGCAGTGCTTTTGCCAGCCAGCAAATAGCTAACTAGGTATGGTAAGCGCTGAGATTTCATCAGTCAAGGTTGGGGATTTCACCCCCTTTTGAGATCACAGCCTACATCCTCCAAAACAAGGCAGACTTCGGAGCCGCCTGTGTGGCTGCAGTGTTAGGAATCCGCGGAGGCGGCAGGAATCTGTCCATCCCCACTGCTCACGCTGCACTATCCCGTCGCAGGCTGTAATTACGGCTGTTTCCCTTGGCCAGGCACAGCTACTGCCCCGAGGCAGCAGGTTAACGCCTGTGCCAGCCACGCCTCAGTACCTCGCTCTTCAGCTGAGGGAGGAAGGGAGGGATGTCTCTTCAGCCAAAGGCTGAGGAGAGGGTACTTTTGAGAGCAACACTTCACTGGATTTGGTCCGAAGACAAGCTCCTAAGCGTTAAAGGGGAAGGGGAGGGTCCCGTCTCCCTCGGGTTTAGAGCTCGTTGCGGACTCCATCATTGCGGACTTCCCAAGGCGGGCTCTGGGCAGGAGGCGCCGGTCCCGCTCAGCGCGCGCTTCCCGCCACCCCGCCGGAGCGCCAGTCTCGCGAGACCTGCGGCCGGGGCCCCGCCTCGGCTCTCGCGCGATTTGCGGCCGTGGTTCCGGAGGTGCCCGGCCCGGCGNGGGCCGGGGCGGGCCGCAGGCAGGGCTGAGCCCGGGCCGGGCAGGGCGGCCGCGGGGGTCCCGCTCCCGGGGAGCTCCGCGAGGCGGTCGGGAGAGCGGCTGGCTCCGGGTTCTTGTCCCCGCCCGCCGCAAGCCTTGTGCCCGCGGCTTTGGCCTCTTGCTGCCAGCAGTGAGGCTGTGGAAAAGCAGTGCAGAAGGACCGCTTGGCACGTGTAGGGATGCAGGTTCTCAAGTGTGTCGCTTGAAATCACGTTGCTTTTTTCTTCCTCCAGATTACAAGAACATGGATGTGTTTCTTTGGTGACAAATACTGTTCATAAAGAGCCTTGTATTCTGCAGAACTGCAGATAGATGATGTCTGCATATTTTATCAGGGTCATGCTTTCTAGGATTTCAAATATACTGACTTTGTTACAATGATTTTGGGTACGGGATCATGTAGTGGCAAGATGAAGTAATTAGTTTGTTAAAACTAATTTTTACTGTGACAGGTGGATTCTGTGAGGATTCGATTTAATTTGGAAACCTAATGTTCTTTTAAAACCTAAAAACGAGGGGGGAAAGTTAGAAACCATTCAAACGTTTAGAGCACAGCAGTTGCAATTTTTGTAGCACAAATACTATTACATTTAGGAGTTGCTTTGATGAAAATGTTCTGTGAGCTGCTCAAATAAATTTTCTGGTTTGAAAGAGGATTAGACCTCTATATCCATATATACTTTCTTGCAGTTTAGGATGGTTTTTGCTCACTGTATTATTCAACTTGCTGAGTTCTTGTCTAAGTTTTGACTGCAGGAGGTACATTTTCTAAATTCTTAAGTAAAATATTTTCTAGTCCTTCATGTTTGCCCCAAATGGGATTTAGATGACTACCATCTGGAAGCTTTCAAATATGTAAACTTGGACTAACAAAGTGCTTGTGGCTCAGTGTTTTACATGCAATCTCGTACCTTTTTGATTCAAATACATTATAACTTTTTTGTTTCTTTGTTTTCTAGAAACATACTGCTTTTGCTACCTTTCCCAGTGAAAATGCAGCTGCAAAGGTTTGTATTGAGTTCATAATTGAATGTTTCAGCAAAGCACTTTTCTGAATTGCCAGTGCTCTAACATGTTTAACACATGATCTGGTACTTTGTGCTAGGAAAAAACAAAGCAGCACAATGTAGTATTAGAGTTCTGTTCCAGGATTTGCTTGCAGGACTTGATGAAGTTCTTCACCACTTCACTGTAGAGTCGTAAGAAAGGTGGGTTGAAAAGGGCTCATGGGAGTCATTGATCCAACCTGTCCCATAGAGCATGGCAAACTTAAAGGAGCTGAGACTGATCAGAGCCCTGTTTAGGATGTGTGTGCATTTATATACAAACTCTAAACCAGAGTTTCCTTGTCTCTTGCATGATTGTGTATTTACCAAAAAAGTCAGCCCTAATGATACTCACAATTCAAGTCTGTCTTGAATGCCCAACTTTGATAAGAAAACTACCATATTAATAGGGGATGTGGATGCCAAAAAGGTAATACTAACAATTCTTCTTAAATACCAGTCTGATTAAAAACCTGTGTCCAGAACTTTCCCCGTATACCTTGGGTTGGGTTTTTTTGCATTGCTTCTATATTTTTTTAGGCCACATGTTAAAGGACTACTCAAAAAGTTAAAGACTATATGAGGGGAACAGGGATGAATTAGTTGCTTGTGTCAGTTGTTAGCAGCCTGTTGGGTTCTGGACTTGAAGAATGCTGGATCTTCCTCATGCCACTGTTAGAATCTTGATTTTAAAATTCTGAGCTGTTACTGACAGAGTTTAGCACGTTTGTACTTCATGAGCAAAAGGTTGGTTACTTGAAATCCCAGAGATTTACTAGACTGTGTGAAAAGTCTGATTGTTAAGGCTGCTGCTGTGTTCAGATGGCCGAACTCTGTGGTAGTTCTGGCTGTGCAGCCTTGTCCCTTTCCTACCTGCCCGCAGGAAATGCTGCTAAAAGCGAGGCTGTGGAGACACAAACAGTGCAGAACCAATGCCCACAGTAGCACAGACTTGACTCAAAGCAGCTGGGATGCATCCTATGGCCAGTGTACCAATCAAAGGAAAACCAGTTACGCTTTAAAATCATTCTCATGTATGTCCTCTTCCCTTTCTTTCTTTTCTCCACCGTGATGAATTGAAGGCTTTATCAAGACTGCATCAGCTGAAACTTTTAGGTCACACGTTAGTGGTTGAATTTGCAAAGGAGCAAGAGAGTGCACAGGTACTTAGCCAGCCTTCTGTCTCAGACAAGTGCAAAAGGTATGTGCAGCATAATTTCCTTGTTACGTTTGTGGTCAAGGACAGGGGATTCCAGATTCATGATACTACCATACTTTTAACTCAAAAGATAAATTGTAACCACTTGGAAGTATATACAAACAGGTTCAGATCTATAGGTGAGTGACTGCATTCCTCCCAGCAGAACTGTGTCATTACCTGTGGAATGTGTAAATAAGTGATAAAAGCTATGTGATAGTGCTTAATTAAAAGTACTCTAGTAGAGGCTTCAAGTTAGTTATATTCCACTTTCTGAGTATGAACAAATCAATAATTTAATACCTTTGAATTTATGGTCTCTGAACAGAGTACATAATAAGTCCACCCACAGAAGAAGAACTGAAATTATTTAAGTCAGGAGTGTTTGAATATAGGGAGACTTATTTAAATCTATGTAAGTATTTAGTTTAGAAGACTGTCACTACTGTAATTTTCCACATGTATTACGAAGAATTGATAACAGCTGTAGCAATACAATTGGTAAAAATGTTAAAAATACCTGTGCTAACTTCTTGTATTTATTAGTAGATGATGAGTATTTTAGGTATTACATAAGGCATACTTAAATTTTTCCCTGTTTTAATTAAGACTAAATTAATTTTCAGTTCAGAAGAACCAGTGAAAGAAGAAGAGAAGATAGAACCAAACTGTGTTAAAATAGAGAATGGAATTGCACCCAACCATGGGTTAGTGTTGGGATTTTTATTTGTCTTAATTATTTTTATTCAGTTACAGATTGTTTTGAAATGTGTTATGTACTGTTGAACAAAAGTTTTGTTTCCTTGTATGCTACTGTTCCACAGGCATAGCTGTAGTGGTTATCATAAAGATGAGGTTTCAGTTCCTGAAGTTTAGGACCCTCACAGCTGGGTAGTGACTGGAGCTCTGAGCTGTGAAGTTGTGCATTGCAGAACAGCGTTCTAGCACAATGCATTGCTTTCTCAGGGGGTGGAGGGCTGATGCTGTCCCAGTGTTAACGGCAGAATACCATTGACTTGTTCTTCCAGGTGTTTCTTCTCTTTTTCCACCCTCCATTTTCATTTCTGCATACAGGAAGAAGTAAATTTTTGGGAGCTAATACAGCCCTTTGAGCTTTGAGTTTATGATATTTGTACAGCCTGCTATGCTGTGCATTTAGTTGTGGACATGTTAATTGTTTCTCTTTACTTTAGGCTTCTGCATGGGTTGATACTTTCATTATGCCCAAGCCCAGTAAATCTGTCATGCATTGGGGACTACTTGATGTTAAAGGCATTGTAAGTGGCCCAAAACTATTCTAAGGGAAATAATAATCTTACAGTGCTACTTCAGATGTAATCAATAGTTAAGCCTCTAGTACTCATTAATTGTTACCAGTAATTAAGTGGCAGTAATGTTAAGGTGTCTTGTTTTTAATCTTATTTCCTCAGCCTCACCTTTCCCATCAATTCTTGCCTCAAATATTTGTATCCACCACCTTCAAGTGCAATTCTAGCAAATATAGCAAATGCTTTGGCAAGCGTGCCCAAATTTTATGTCCAGGTATGTAAAAAAGAGGGGGGGAAAAAAAGAGTATATAATTTTAAAAAATTTAAAACATCTATTTTTTCCT
Source organism: Pomatostomus ruficeps (assembly GCA_013400735.1). Taxonomy (NCBI): domain Eukaryota; kingdom Metazoa; phylum Chordata; class Aves; order Passeriformes; family Timaliidae; genus Pomatostomus; species Pomatostomus ruficeps. Next base: position 16,950 of record VYZT01024308.1, on the reverse strand, counting down.
CTTTTTAGTTATCCACAGAAGCAATTATTTTTGTCATAGTAAATATTAAGTTGGTTTTTCTGTGATAGTGTTAATCAATCTTAGGTTTTCCTTGTTGAGGTAATGGGATTTTATTAACCAGAGGTAGTTCACTTAATTGACACTGAAGACTTAACTGGATATGCTCTTCCTAATTAGATGTGACTTGCGTACTTGGAATTTCATTCCGAGAAGATGCTGTACTTTTTTTATTGGCTTTGTTAGGGTGTTGCATATATGGACCATTAGTGTTGGATCTTAAGTAGAGGTTTCACATTGTTCTTGAACATTAAAACTGTGCTGATTTACACCTGGCAGGGGTGACTGGCTATTTTACCTAGCAAGGAACTATTATCACTTATTTATTTAAAGGAAACCTTACTTACTTTGAATCATTTCAGGTACTTCATCTAATGAATAAAATGAATCTTCCTTCACCTTTTGGACCAATTACTGCTCGCCCTCCCATGGTAACTTTTTTAATATATGTTTTCAGCACTGTAGAATTGAGCCACAATTTAAAATGTTAGCAGCATAGTAGGAGAGGAGGAATCTCTAGAGGACATGTTGGTCTTCTAAAGAAATCCTTTTGACTGTACTTAGAACAGAGAAATACACATCTGTGGCAGCAGCACTGGAATGTTTCAAACTGTTGGTTCACTTTTTCTTTTGCTTGTGGAAAGGTTTTCATTAGTAATGTAGTTTACCAAAATGACACCAAGATCCCTATAAGCATGCTTTGAGGAAATCCTTCTTGTTAAATTACCATTTATCGCTTTGACTGTTTTGATTAAGTAAACAAGATATGTTTGGGGTTTTTCCTTTAAAAAGTTTAATTTTTCAAACTTTTTCCCCATAATTAGTATGAGGAGTATTTACCAGTGCCTGTGCCACCTCCCCCAATCCCACCTCTGCCTCCTGAAGAGCCTCCTTTGCCTGAAGAGGAAGAACAACTATCTAGTGGGGAGGAATCAGAATATGAAAGTGACAATGATGAGGAAAAGGAGAGGTATGCATTTTACAGTCCTTTGCAAGGTTTTGGGCTCGTTTAAAGTGGTGGTTTTACTTTTCTAGATTCTAGTTCAGCAAATGGTAATGTTTGCAGTATATACGTGTAGTATCTAGTAGAGAGTATGTCGAAATCTTTCCAGATGCTTAGAGAAACTCCAGAGGACAGGAAGACAGTGCTGGTTTAAATGCAGTAAGAAAAGGAAAGTGGCCTATTAGTGTGCCAATTTTCATTTGTTCCCATGTCCAAAAAAACCCAACCAAACACAAACTCAGCATGAAGAGTGCAGACGTAAGGAAACAGAAATTAGTTTATTTTCTGAAGTCTTCATTGTTGCACATCTTTACTAAATTGACTACTCAGCCTGAATCATATATACACGCCAACTTCTAGAACCTGCTTTTTACATCAGCATGTATTGCTAGGGGTGATAATATTTGTGCTGAGGAGTCTCTCGCAGTTTTGGGACTGAATAACATCATAGCTGTATTTTTTTTTATTTTTAAACTAACGCTAAGTTAAAAAGCAGGTTTTTTCTTTGCTGTCTAAATTGAGAAGTAAATCAGAGAGTCCCTATGCTTTATTTGGAAAAATACATTATTTGGAAAAAGATACCTCTGTTGAGTGGTATAAAATCAGGTTCAACTTGGGGCATCACAGCTTCTTGCACAGCTTCAGTGTCCCAGTAAGGAGTATGCTTGGGGAAGGAAGGGCATCACTGACCTGTTGTGATTTTGGTCAGTCCTGAAGTACTCTGTGTATATTGATTTGCTGTGTGTTTCAGTTTCAGTGTTAAGGTAGCTAGTTTTATAATTATATTCTGAAAAGTTCTATGTCAAAGGCTTTAAGGAAAGGGGGAGGGTTTTCAAAATGAGTATTTTCAAATAAACTGTAAACCACTTTGTTTTGTTTTTGTTTTTATGTTTGTTTAAAATAGAATGACCAAGTTGATGGAGTTAGCAACCCTTCAGCCTAAAAGACCAATAAACACAAAGAAACGTTGTGTTAGAAAAAAGCAAAGAATTAAGGACATGTTGAATGTTCCTGTATTTCCTTCCCACAGGTTTGTGGTTTTTGCACTTATCCTGTTGGTTTTATTGCTCTAAAAGTCCAAACTTTTCCTCTGATTTGAACTAAAGTCTGCTCAACAACCTTACATTGTGCCTGATTCAAACTCTGTGTTTCTCATCTGTCAAACTAATAGAAATTCCTTTTCATAAATAGATTACTAGTTTCACATCACAGCTGTGACAGAAGCAGTTTGGATTTATTGTTTGGGCTGCTTCTTAACACAAAAAGTTAAAACTATGATACTGGAAGAATAGAAACTGACTTGGTTTAAAATAAATTAGGGTCTTGGAAGTGCAGTTCTGTGCCACAGCAGACACCAGTGCAGTATTTCTATGTAGTGATGAATGATTGTGAGTGTGTTTTTACCAATAGCTGCCTGCTTCTTCCAAGGGATTTACTATACTTTTTTTAAATGTAGTATATTTTATACACTAGGTGAGAGCAGCAGCAAGGCCAGTTATTTGCTTAAGTTACTGATGAAGCTTTTAACAAATACCTGTTCATATTGTAATATGGTGTGTCATTCGTGGTTTTGCTCCCACTGCCAGACAATACCTACTGTATTTGCAGTGTTCTAATCTCCTGGAACTCTATTGGGTGAAATGTAGGAAATTGAGAACATGTGTTTGTACTAAACAACAGCATAAAGTCTAACTGGAGGAAATCTTGTGTTTGACTATGCATTCCTCAGTGTCTGAGTCTTTAATTAACGTGTTGTTGTTTTAAACAGTAACTTGCACCCTACACTGTCACCTTCAGATGTCTTTGAGCAGCTGCAGCACGTAGGTCATAAAAAAATAGAGTTTCATATTAGTACTGAGATCCCAGCTGTTCTTCAGATAAACTCAGAAAAAGAAGAAAAAAATGGTAAGAGAGTTTGTACTACAAATGTATTTAATGTTAAAATCATGTGGCTTCAGTGTGTAGAAGGCCGCTGAAATTTATGCCAGGAAATTATTTTCTTTTCCTCTGTTGTGTTGGAGCTTTCAACGCCAATTTGCATCATGTTTGCATTTGCAGTTCTTCCCATGTTACAAGCTTTGGAAAGGATCCAGAGGGTTTTAAAGGTCTCTGCTATAGATTTACAGTGAATTGCAGTTTTTTTAAATGTTAGGATGCAAATGTTACAAATGCATTCTCAGTATTTTATAGTGTAAATAAATGCATGTATCAGGCTAATTTCAGATTTTCCTTTTCCAGCTCTTAGAGAGCAGCATCTGAATGATTGCCGACCCCTTCTCTGTGGTACACTGATTATCTGCCATAAAAATGCTGAGCAATGATAGCAATGAGGTGTGATGGCTTTTGAGAGGGTTACGGTCAATCTGTGGTTCTTGGTACTTTACTGTAATACCCAGTTTCTTTAAGGGAAAATACTGAAATGGATACAGGCTTGAATAGCAAGGCAAGTTTTGTGCTAACTAATGTGTGCCATGGCCTTTATTTGTACAACATGGGGTTATATAGGACTGTACAGAGCAGGTGCTTTTGTCAAGCCAGGGATTAAGACTCATTTTTAAGGATGTATTCAAATTGCCTTACAAAGTCTGCTCTGTTAAAATCTTGCTGGAAAGAGTGTGGTTTTTTTGCTGGTTCTTGATCTTATTGTGAATAAATAAACAAACCACTTACATAATTTGTTGAAATTCCAGACCTTTATGCAACCACAGAAGAAATCAATAATACAGGCTTTGGAAGGATTTTCCCAGCTCCTAGCTCAAATGATAAAATGGAAACTGAAGAGGAGGATGATGAAATACCATCAGAATTTATTTCTAGAAAGGATCTAGAGAAAAACAGACTTTCTAGAGAAGGTATAAGAATAGATTATCTACTAATAGCTTTTTGATTTGTTGCAAATAGCTTAAATAAGTGTTTCTTTTCTTAATTGATCATATTTTATGCTGAAAATATTTTGCAAATGTGCAAAGTAAATGAGCTAAAGCATGGTTTATTTTTTTTTTGTCTTCAAGAAATGGAAAAATTTTCTGTTTTCAAAAACTATGAGCCAGGCGATCCAAATTGCAGGATATATGTGAAGAATTTAGCTAAACAAGTTCAAGAAAAGGTATGTAAACAAGCAAATTAAATATCTATCAAAAGGACTTCTTAGCATTTCTTACACCTACACTTTAATTTCAGGATCTCAAGTTCATTTTTGGAAGATACGTTGACTTCCAGTCAGAGGTGGAACGCAATATGTGAGTTTGTTTGGTACTTGGTTAAAATTAAGCCTTTTATAGTAACTTCTATGACACTGCTGAAAACTGTGATTTTAAAAATATTTACAATTTTTGTGTTTCTGTATAAACAAAAGATGTGTTATACCTGAAAATCTTCATTTATGAAGATTAAGAAATAGGATTACTTTATGAACAGTGACTGACGACCCTATTATTTTGCCTTTGTATTTTCGTTCCGAGATCTGCTTTTCTGGGCTGTGTGACGCAGAATGAACTATGTGGGTGATTTTGTGTACCTGATCATTTTGCATATGTCCTGTTGAGTCGTACTGCACACCAATTTGCCATCCTGCAGTCCAATGTTACTTTTTAATAAATGGTTTCCCCAGGCAAAATGGTCTCCAAGGGCATCATTCCTGCTTGTAGGCTTTGCTTCTGTTTCTGCTGTTTCTCCAAGTTGATGCATGAAAATACATTTGTAGTGTGAAATCTGCAAGGTTTGTCCAACATGAGTAATTCCCACCTGTCTATTGTGCCCAGGTTCGATATCCGTTTGATGAAAGAAGGCCGGATGAAGGGCCAGGCTTTTATTGGACTTCCCAATGAAAAAGCAGCTGCTAAAGCACTTAAAGAAGCAAATGGTTATGTCTTGTTTGAAAAACCCATGGTGGTTGTATCCTTTTCTTCAAGCATTTACATGATATCTTTGTAATCTCCGCCAATCTCTAGTTTTGCTGTCATAGTGTTCTATAAAATGGAAAATGCCTTAAGAAAACCAGTCAGCATAACAGTGTACTATTGTTAGTTTTATGGAGGCATAAGGTAGAGACACCTATTCTAAAATAAGAAAGTAAAAGTGCTTTATTTTAAACTAAAATTCTCTGGTCTTGCTTCTTTCATCCTGAAAAGACAATACAAAAGATAATCTAGCTCGTATGACCACTGTATTTAAATTAAATACAAGGGTTTTGACTTGGTTAGATCTGTGTTTACAGAGGCAAGAACATAAGAAACATTCATGTTGGAGTCAATGGTCTCTAGACTGGTTTTCCAGCTGGAACTGTCACTTTGTGATTGCATAGCACTGGTTTTTTGTGCGTGAGTCCTTTCTTATTTTACACTTAATTCTTTCATAGTTTATATCAGTTTCTTTATACTCACATTAACCCCAGCATTTGCTGCTTTTACTGGTTTTCCTCCCAAATACTGAGACATCAAAGTTAACAATTAACATGCTGGGTTAGAAGTTTGTAAAAAATCAAGCATTTATCCTACTGTAGTTACTCTCTTTGCATCTAACCCATTCCCATTTAGTCCTCCATATTTACTCAGTATTGCAAACTCTTGGACACGCTCTCTAATAACTTCTGTATTGTGTATCAGTGAAATCCTAATCTTTGACTCATAGACAGTGTTGTTATAATACTGCATAGTGTAGTAGAATTGATTCACAGATAAAGGTCACTTTCTAGACTAATTTGCAGAAGTAATCTCTTTTTTCTTTCTTGATTGAATTCTACTTACCACAAACACTTGTAGTCCTTAATGGAGTCTCAGCAATTTGCTCGTTCAGCTAGACCAAAACAGGATGCCAATGAAGGGAAAAGAAAAAAGTAAAACACTGCACAAGGTATGGACTCTCTGCCTTAAAATAAGAATGAAGAATTAGGCTGGGGGTTTTTTGTTAGTGTTTGTTTGTTTATATTTATTGTCTCTAACGGCTTCTTTAGGAATACTGACGATGGAGAGGAAATGTTCCATACAAATTTCTTTTCTTAAATGTGTGCTTATATCAGAAAAACAGAGTGCAAGGTATATAGTTGGTGTAAGTTTAATACTTTGCTTTTTTCTCTGTTAAAGAATCTCAGAGACTGGTATTTTCCTAATCCTGATATTGAAGGGTACTTGTCAGTTTCTCTAAGCCTTAATCTGGGAGACTAAAGAAAATAATTCTGTGGAATTGGACCATTTACCTTTCAGTAATCTTCCAGGGTTTTGGTATTGAAAAGTCTTAACTCCTTCCCTTCCATCCCTGCCATTGTAAAGTGATCCTGAAGAACTGGTTCCAGCAATAAACTTCTGCTAGCTGTCAAGGATCTTTGCTAACTTGGGAAAATGAGTTCTTAGTGCTGTTGCAGCATCCTTTAAACTTGCCTGATTTAGTGAAGGATGTTCTGTCAAAAAGTGCCGCTTAATGTTGCGTTGATCAAGGCTTCCTTTGTTGTGGAATGTGTAGGTCCTGATTTTTGGCATTGTTTAAACATAAGGGGGAAGTAACTTCTAGCAGAAAGTTGGTATTTATTTCTTATCATGTAACTTTACTTCACTGCTACCTACTCTATTGCATTTGTATGAGAGTAACTCAAACAAAATCAGCTCTCTTTTAACTGAGTGGTTTCATGGCTTGAAAACATTTGCATAGTGAACTCTGAAATGACCGTGTGAAGTAACTGGTGCAAGAATAAAAAGCATATATTTCTAAATCTGCACCCTCTGATACCTGAGCTAGCTCACATTTAAAGGGTATTGAAGGTAATTTCTGGTTACAGTTCGAGATCACTCTGGTTATGCCTCTGCTTAAAATTAACTGAAATCTTAGGCTGAGTGCTTATGAAACATTCTACTTCATCCATAGTGTTTTTAATCTGGAGCTTGATCCTTGTTACTCTGAAGAAAACCTGAATTTGAAATAAAGGACGTGAACAGTTGTTTTGGATTTTTATAGATTGATTGTAAAGCCCACAGTGTGGTTATTATGGTGGTAGTATTTCTGTTTCTAACAGCTACTTTAATTGTAGGTTTCTTATTCTATTCATTGTTGAAGGATTTTTTAAATCATATTATGTTTAAGCTTGTTTCCCTTGTAGCTGAGATGCTATTTGGTATTAGTTCCTATTTTGTGTTATTGATGGTGGTTTACAAAATCTGTGTTTTGTCAAATTAAAGATCACTTTTTTTATAGGCATTCTTCTGTACTGGTCACTGCAAAGAAAGAAAAGCCCTGGCTAAAGTATTCTATTAGGATCAAATATTTATGAGAATATTTCAGTCTTGTTTCTCATTCCTTTCTTGTTAGAAAAAGCTTCTATTTATGTTATCTAGTGTCTAATAAGATTACTAAGGTTTCCTATATTAAAAAAAAAATTGAAGCATTTTAGCTATTGGAAAGCCTGAGCACTTTTATTATTTTATGAATTCCATGTATTTTTAATTTATTTTGTACATTAATTCTGAATCCATTAAACATGCTAAATACTTGAATTATATAAAGAAAATAACAAGGTTCTTATTTGTTATTATGTTGATGGTCAACTCAGAAGCTTTTTCTAGAGTGAGCAAAACCATACTTAGATGAGATTTAATTGTGCACCTGAAAGTCTTACATGAGTTACCATTTTACAAGTGTCCCTAGTGTTCCGTCCATGGGCAGAACTTCCCTTACCTTGATTGTTTATATGTCACACTCATACAATGTGCCACGGAGTGACAGAAGTTTCTAAGGATCCTTGAGGTTTAATTAAAAATTGCTTCATTTTCAAGTGATGGTTAAGCTGAACCCTATTTCTGCATGACTGTTTTTCTGTTCCTGCTGGAATATTCTGATGGATGCCGATTTATGATGCAAAATTCCATGATAAAAACCTGAGTTTAGGGTTGTTTTTTGGTTTTTAAAAGTTTTCTCTACAAAGGTTTTATCTTTTTTTTTGGAGAAAATAATACATATGGTTTATAAAAATACTACATAACTTTGCTGGCTGAAATGTGGGTTTTTTTGATGGACTGGCAAAAAGTTCACTTAGACTGACTTTTTCCTGTAGCTAAAATACAGCTTTTTGGGAGAAAAGTTATATGGAAGAAACTGATGTTCAGAGGTCTCCAACATCTTCATAGGGAAGAAGTGGTTTGAAAGCTGGCATTAAGGGGAAACATGATTGGGTTTTGGACCTGATGGAAATCAAATGAGTCTGTGAAATGGCAAAGACTTGAAGGAGATGGGAAAATTTGCTGGTGTCCTAATAGTTCAAGTTATCAAAAAATGTGTTTACGTTTGAATATGAAGTTTAGTGTGGTGCACTCATCAGCCCTCATTAAATCTCCTAAGGGGTTAGAATTGTTTTTTATCAGAGGCATATTTGCTTTTGCTAGGTAGCATAAAGTTATGTGTGTGCAATACTGAGAATCCAGTAAAATTAAACCACATTCTGCTGTTCTTCTTTAGAAACATTCCTGCGTAAATACTGCAGTAATACTGTCATGCAGAGTGTATCCTTTCTTGTTGTATCCTTTTTTGTGCAATGTTCCTGTAGCACTCAACTGCATCTTAAATTTTCATACAGCATAGGTGTGGGGAGGAGTTAACATGTTTTAAGCGTGAGCTAATTAGTAATTTTAAAAAGCAAACTTTTTCAGGGGGAAAAAAAGAAACCGATGAGTTGTCTGTGTTGTGTGAATAGACAAAATGAAGGTTCGAAGTCTCAAGAGGTAGTCTCCACCTTCTTCCTCAGAGGTCACATACCCTACTCATTTGTGGTCCTATTCCTTAGGGAAACAGTTTTAGCTCATGCCAGCTGATCTGTGTGAAGCTGTGTGGAGCTCACACTCACCCAGTCATCTTGTTTTTCTTTAAATACATATTAATATAGTAAGACCTTGGTTAAAATACATTGCAGAGCAGTCTTAATATTAAGGGGTTGGCCAGTAATTTAGATCATTTGATGACTACTGTCGTCCTGGTATATGAGAAACAATCTGGAGTTGATTTAGTTTATACATTCCTTACTTTGTCTTTTTTTTGGGTAAAGAAGAAAATTAACATATCTTGCAATTAAGTATTTGGAGCTGGACTAATAATGATTAATCACTTTTTGTTCGTTGTTTGGGTTTTGTTAGATTGCTCTCTACACTGAGGTAGTGTTGTTGCTAGTGACTTACATGTTTCTTGTGGGTTTCGTGCTACATTACTGTTTAACTTTCTATAATATAAAATTAATACAGCCTGCATTATTAAGATGTATTTTTTACATTTTACATTTTAGCACTTTTTAGAATACTAAGCATCTTTCAACTGTCAAAAGCCAGTATAACAATGCTATTTTCTGGTAGTTCTTACTTTTAACATGCCTTTGTGATGTTCCAGGTCCCTTTTGTGTTCCATCTCTTTCAAGTATTATCAAGCTGGGGAAGAAGCAGTGTAATCATCAGGACCTTGAACTGTGCGTAGTAGCATTTCTAAAATATTTAAGGCAGAGAATAAATTTTCTCGTCTTACAGATTCCACATATCTTCAAATATCACAAGGCTTACGTCATAAATGTATGTTAGATTGCTTGTGAAATCTAATAAATTATTTCTCTTCATTTTGCTGCCTTCTCTTCATTTTGGCTTTCATTCTTGGGGTTTTGGGTGGGCTGGATCTTCTTGTCTTGGAGACCAAGCAGGAAGAGAAGTGCATTGGCCTGAATTTGTACTGTGAAACTGGGCCCTGTTTTTCTTCAGTAATTAACTTGCATCATTCATCTGCAACTTGAAAACTGTCACTAATGAGTCATTAAAACCAGAGTAGCAGTTAAAACTGGTATAGATGTGGTCCTTGCCCTGTTGAAGGGTGATAGTAACAGGGGTCACATAGTAGGATTTGCTACATATTAGGCTGGTGAGTGAAACTGTCTAAAACGGTGTGGGAAATGCAAGAGCATTGTCAAGAGATTCCAGTCCAGTGGACTTAAAGTTACACCATAAATGACTAAATCATCATTGATGGTATGGGAGTTGGCTGGTGTAGAAGATGTATTTTGTCATTATTCCAGCTGCAAACAGTCTAAATCACTAGTATTGATGGCTGGACCAAAGTAAGTGTATCTTTGCTGGTTTTTTTCAATATGAACTGGCTTAGCAGATTACTTTAAAATGCTTTTACTAGAAGTATTAGCTTATTTGCTGCATTCCCATGGGGACTGTGTAATTGTTTGTTCAATCCTAGAGGACTTTTTCAACTTAAATGCTTCTGTGATTCTACAGTAGTATGCCCTAACACCCATGTTGAGCTACAGGTACAGGACCAAAGGCCCACAAGTGACTTCAAAGCGCCGAAGTAGGCTGGTGCTGTGCTCAAGGAAAAAAATACTTTTTTAAGATGTGCGGGAAGTGTATGTTCAGAGAGCTTTCCATTCCCAAATCTCGAGAAGAGACACATTCCAGAGGGAAATTTTACATTGAATCAGCGTGATCGTGTGTAATGTGACACTTCTCGCTGGGCCAGCGGCTGTGCCCTGTCCCGCGGCGTCTCTGTGTGGGGCGGGGCCGGGGCTCGCTTTGCCCGGGCGGTGGCGGAAGGGGCGGTGCGGGCAGGGCTCGGTGCGCGGTGCGGGCCTCCCCAGCACGTACGTACCGCGCTCCGCGGTGGGCCCTGCGCGGCACGGGCAGCCCCCGCCGGGGAACGGGGGCTCTGAAGGAGCGCCCGAAGCGGGGCTGCTGAGGGGGTTCTGTGGGGAGCCGGACGAAGGGAGAGGGCCGCTGCTTGCTGCGCTACCCTGTGACAGCCTTTAGCATCTGCAGCTTCAGCAGCTGCGTCACACGTCCCGCAAATTAAAAACCTGTGCAGGTGTGTTGAGGCTGGTGGCTGGGCTTCACGGTACAGGCTGTCACCCCGCAACAGACAAGGTGACCCGAGTCCCCATGCTGGCCAAGACAGCCGAAGGGCTCTGCAGAGACGCTTCGCTTCCAAGTTCTCTGCATGGCAGTCACTGTTCCTCTCTTCCACATGGCTTCTTGCCATTTTTCGAAGTTTCAAAAGTGTTTTGAAGCTAGAGCCTTCAAGAGTGTGGCGAGGATTTCAGCATCCCCATTCACTTATTACTGCTTGCATTGAAGGCAGAGCAGCCATAAACCTATTTCAGAGAAATGCAAATCTACATTGAGTCTTCTCTTTAAGCACTAGGCCTTGGAGCTGGTTGGGTCAAGGTACATTATTCTTACTGCTTTGTGTAATTTACTGCTTTGTGTGTTTACTGCTGTAAGTAGAACTTTCAATCTGATAAATGGCTTCTCTAATCAGAGAAGATTGAATTTTCTTAGCTTGTTTTTCCTTAATGTACGTTCTTCCTATCAGGGCAAAAAAGCATTTCTTCATGAAAATGGAAGCACACAGAATGACTGCTTGTGGCTGAATTTTATTTATATACTTTACCAAAGATCTACAAGTAAATAATTGTATTCCTTTGTTCACAAGTAGAAAAGCAAGCTAAATATACCAAATGCTTAATTCTTAATAGCTCTGCCTGCTTGTGAAGAACAGTGACAGCTGATCGCAATGGGCTTTGGAAGGCAGGTTCTACACTTTATAAACTGGTATATTTTGTGCCTAAATTTGCTCCAAAGAGTGAAGCTCCACTGCCTGAGAGATACGGATCATTTTTTCCTTGAAGCAAAAATGAGAGCTCTTTTGTAGAAGTCATGTAAGATTTTTTATAAACTTATTTCTGGGTATCTGTATCACAGCAGGTTGGAGTTTTCAGTAGTGCATTCCCAAGTGTGTATTAAATCAGGAGAAGCACTGATTTCCTTCGTGTTGCAAACCTGAAGGGCCTTGTGTTCATGTTTAAACCTTCACTGAAGTGTTTGGTTTCCCCTATGACAGGAATCTCTCTTTGCTCTGTGTTGTTTCTGTAAGATAGCTTTTTATAAAGAGTAGATACTTAGAAGAAAGTAAGATTCTGTGTTTAAGGGAAGTAGTTCAGCCTTTTGTTTGCAGAAGTTCTTGTAGGACTTATTTGTATCGCAGACTCTCTAGATCGACTTCTAAATGTGAAAAGTGCAAAAATAAGGTTCTCAATAGAGTAAGGTAAATCTTGAGAGTTGTTTCGTGTCTGGTTTGTTATATGGTGTATCGCTCTAGGTGAGGAAAAGGAGAGGAATTTTAATATAAGGATTCTCATCTGTGTTTGTCCCTAAGTAAATACAAATAAGATATAAGTTGGGAAATACAGTTCTTAGCCTAGCTCATCAGAAGGGAATGCAGCTGGTTACAATCCTCTAGAAAACTCCTTTTGCAGAATTTGGGCACTGAGAAGGAGATTCCTTGGTTGTAGAGCTTCACAGCACTTGTAACGTCTGCATGCCATTGCCTGTGTTCTTGGAAGGAGAATATCTCTGCACAAGTTGTGCAGGTATGCAGAGATCAGACATGGAGCATTTCCGGGTTTGAGTCACTATAATAATTTCTGAGAGTGCTTCCAACTTTAGGGCTGTTGTTTGAATGAGGGATGACATGCATATCATGAATGACAGACTCACATATGTTAGACCTCCAAAATATCTGGAGTTTCTTAACAAATCACAGAAAGAAATATTATGCATCTGCAAGATCTTGTCTAAATATGTCCCAAGTTGTAGCAACACCATTTTGAAAATAAAGATGCCTCTCAAGGATAAATAGGAATGTAAAATAATGTATGTTAGCATGAGAAACAAAATGCCTATTTCAGTCTATGAAAGTATTCCTTTGCCTTTTGGGGTAGTTTTTTGCTTTATGCTAATAAAAACACAACTTTTGCGCTCTGGATGCAGCCTGCATTAGACAAGGTCTGAGTATTAACTGGGTGAAAACAAACTTACTGTTAGTATGGGAGTTTGATACAGTTTGGTTAAAATCCAGTGCTCATACAAAGTGACAATCAAGTTAAATAAATATGATGTCAGAGATGAGTGTTTACCTTTAAATGTGTATTTTCTAATGTGTACTTTACCCTCTTGCAGGATCATTTTCAGCTGGTAAGAAGAGCACGACTGATCACAGAGCACTGGATGGGTATCTATTTTCTTCTGTTCATTGTAGGGCTTTGCTGGGGGCAGTACAACCCCAACACCCTCCCTAAGAGGACATCTATTGTGCATCTCTTTGAATGGCGCTGGCAGGATATTGCTCTGGAGTGTGAACGCTACTTAGCTCCCAATGGATTTGGAGGAGTTCAGGTATGTCTGTTCCTAGCAGTAGGTAGTAAAATTACTACATAGATGATAATTTGTTTTTACAGAAAACGTTTAATTCGCCAAAGGACAGGTACTGAGAAAGAAAAATAGAAATTGGTAATGTAAGTAGTAAATGCTGATAAATACATTCTTCAGCTGTCATCAATTAAGCATGAATTTATTTCATTGCTCCAAAGTTCATGTTTTGCACTCTGTGCTATTACATTTAGATGAATTAGAATTGTACATCACTTTCTAAATCCTTTTTCTTACTGCTATGAAGAGTAACCTATGTTTATCTGCTTGATATTATTTGAATCAAGAGAAGCTTTTAAGAGCTACATAGATGTGAAATGAAACTATGACTGAACAAAGGGCTTCCAAAGAGAACAAAAAAGTTCTGAACGTTTTAGAAAATTAAGTAGAGAAGGCTGCTAATTGTGCTCACCCAAACGGACAAGCTTCTCTCTAAAGCACCGTGTTACAGTGAGCCACTGAGAGACCTTTCCTTGCAGGCACCTGGTGTGAGCAGGCAGAAGGGAACTGAGCACAGATTCTGGTGAAGGTGTCCCTGTGTGAGTAAGTTCTGTCTGAACAACAGGGACATCTTCCTGTGGAACCAGTACTAGTACTTGGGTGGGGTAGCATGGCAGAACAGCCACCTATTAAACTATTTCAGTTTGCCTGTCAGATTGCTCAGGAAAAATTGAAGTCTGCCTGTCTCTTGTAGCCCAAGAGATTTCAAGCTGGCCTGAGTGAGAACTTTCCCATAATTTTCAAATAATCATCTTTTCTTTGCAACCTTCTTTCCAGGCACAGAGACCTGATTGATTTTGAACTGATTTCTCAGACTGTGGCATATGCCCGTATATCTTTTTAATCCATTCTGTGGCAGGGTCTCAGGAAGTTTTTTTCAGATGATGACTTGCTGAGCTGCTCAGGAAGGTGTGGCAGCTAAAAAAGGCTATAGGAATCTTTCTGAGAAATGGTGGGATCAGGTTGTTATGCCCATAGGCTTGGAGGTTGCAGCAAAAGCTGGTTGCCTAAAAAGTGTCCTGAAAAGTCTGTAAAAGGAAAAAGTATGATTCACCTGGAAACTTACAAGAATTAGGTAAGAATGCATTTATCATAAACATTACAAAAATGGGAAGATGGTTCAATTTTAAAGGCAGGATGTTATGTCAGTTTTTATGCAGTCACTTCCTCTGCTGACATAGTTCTTCAGTTTCATTCTGAGGCCTGCAGTCACAAAGATAATCGGGACACTCTGTCCATAGACCTAATTTTTATAATATATTTCTACCTGCTGAAGGCCAAGCCTGTCTTTTATTTCCAGCCCACTACAGTGTAAGCAGAGGATACTAAGGATCTAAGTGGGTTATGTTCTTTCTCTAAAAATACTGGGCAAACAAATTAACCATTTTCAGTGTCCTGTTACCAAGTGCCATTGTTTTATTCACAGATTTCACCTCCAAATGAAAATGTTATCATTACTGACCCCCAGCAACCATGGTGGGAAAGATACCAGCCTGTCAGCTACAAGCTGTGCACAAGATCTGGAAATGAAACTGAATTTAGAGACATGGTGACCAGGTGCAACAATATTGGAGTAAGTACTTTTAAAACTTTCTGGTGTTCACAGTGCAAGGATATAGACAAGCAGTGATTCTACCATTTTAAAAAATGGATTCAGTGTTACCTGCTTGTCTATTGAGCTGCATGTTTTATCACCTTTCCTGTATGCTAATAAAAAAATGGAATCAAATGTTGCGCGAAGCAATCAGGCAGAAATAGGGGGATAGGGCAGGAGGTATGGGACAGAGAACGTTAATTAGTGGTGCTGTGGGAAGTAGCTTTCTCAAATTGTTATGTGGATACTGTTCTCTAGGTGCACATTTATGTGGATGCAGTAATCAACCATATGTGCGGAGCTAATGCAGGGGCTGGTGGCCATGCTACTTGTGGAAGCTATTTCAATGCAAAGACTGAAGACTTCCCAGCTGTGCCCTATTCTGGCTGGGACTTTAATGATCATAAATGTAAATCTAGAAGTGGAAACATTGAGAATTATCATGATATATCACAGGTAAACCTAGAACTATAGTTTCATGTGCATTTGTTCCTGTGCAGGGATTTCCTTGCTCTCATTTATGGTGAGACATTTTTGAAAAGGAAAGAAATAGCCTCATAAAAAAACATCCAAGTTAATAACAGAGGCTAGTGTTGCTATCAGGAACACCACTTCTTAAAGGGATAGGTGTACTTGAGACAATGGCTCGATTTCAGATTTAGACAAATGTGCTTAGGTACTTAATAAAGACAATTTAAAGCTCATAGAATCTATTTAGTATGTTAAAAAATGTAGAAGTTATTATTCACCATTTATTGTAATTTGGAAGTTTTCTTTGGTCTCAGTTTCAGAAAAGAGGGGTAAATACAACTTCTGTGTTGATGATTTTCCAAGGAAAAAAATACACATGGGAAACAAAGGCTACTGAAGGATTTATTTGGCATCATAACATAGGCAAGAACATTCAAAACATGTGTAGAATGCTACATTAAGTGTATTGGGTGAAAAATGCTTCATTTCAGAATTTTTGCCTAGGTCCGGGACTGCCGCCTGGTGAGCCTTCTGGATCTGGCCCTGGAGAAGGACTATGTGCGCTCCAAGGTTGTGGAGTACCTGAACTATCTCATTGACATTGGCGTAGCAGGATTCCGCATCGATGCTGCCAAGCACATGTGGCCTGGCGATATCAAAGCGATTTTAGACGAGCTGAAAGAGCTGAATACTGAATGGTTTCCTGCAGGAACTAAACCTTTCATTTACCAGGAGGTAATCTTTATTTTTTTTAATTTTACTTCACAAACATACTTCTTGCAGGCACGGTAAAGATTTGATCACATATGGGAAGCAATGCTTTTTCTGGGCTGAACTACTAAGCAGATCTACAGAAATCATCCTCAAGATTTAATAACTATAGTCTACAAATATCTAATCTGCCCATAAAAGGTAATTGATGTGCAAAATGTCCCACTTGTTTTGGACCTTCTGGAGTTAGGTAACCTGGAAATTTTACTGAGATGAAATTTACAACATTGAAGTTAGTGTAATAACTCTATTGGTTTAAAAAAGAGATTTCATTTCCTGAATTTTAAATTCTGGATAATAAATTGCAACAGAAGACATAAATGTTGATTATGGTCTGAAACTTTATTTTCCAATGGCATAACAACTGTTACTTGATATTCCAAACTTGTGTTTTACATTTGAATAACAAATGTTGTTGGTTTCAGTCAGCAGAAGCTAAATTTGCTGCATATATTTTATTAAATCAGTATCTTGCCTGCAAGGTCAAGGGCAAATAGAAACATTTCTTAGCTCCACAGTGAAATGAGGCAGCCCAGCTGCTGGAAGCAGAGCGGTTGGTGACCATACTAAATATAAAGTTAGTACAGCCCAAGCTGGGTAGGTGATCAATAAGGGTAAGGAGCTAGAAGATGGAGATGGAAAAGAGGTTCACAGCTGGGCTGAGCTAAAAGGAGAAAATAGCCTTATATACAATTTTGCAAGGAAACCAAATAACTTAATTAGCTTAAGTACTGTCCCCTTACATAAGCCAGTGTCTGAAGCAATGTCTTTTATTTGTTTGGTTTTTGAGTCGCAATAAATGCTCTATCTTTCCTGTTCCAGGTAATTGA